>JAXGGA010009629.1:0-50596 GCA_038373865.1 Uloborus plumipes
ATAACTCAAAAACTATATGCCGTAGAAGCTTCTAGTTTGGCATGTAGGCTCTGAGGGGGTCTAGTTGGGCGCCTCCCCTTGTGGTTGCATTCAAATGTTCCCAAGGGGGTGTTTTACCCTTTTTGGGGTAAATCAGTTAATTTTAATGCAGATTTAAGTGATATGAATTGGCGCAACCACTTGGCGATATATCGCCAAGCTTTTGGTCGCCAAGTGATTGACGCCAACTTGGCCCAAATTTGGAAAAAAAAAAATTTTTGAATTTGGGTTCAATTTGGCGCTATTTTGCAAAAAATCCACTGAATGAAGTTAAAATCGGCAATATTTAGAAAATTAATAATTGTAAAACTTTTTTTTGCATTATGTCTAGGCAAATTAGGGGTTTAAATGTGTAAAAATGTTTGAATTGTTATCTTACTCACTCCAAGCACTATTTTAACACTTACTAGCATCTACTAAGAAATTTACAAGTAAAAGGAAGTAGTGTGGGGGCCATACTAGATTTTTTTTTCCAGAATTGGATCCAAAACATGTCATATTTTTTATTGTAATTTTTTATTTATTTTACATAGAACCAATAAGAATAGAAAACACAATCTGCAAACTATCACCTTCTGGAAAATTTTTGCCACATATACGAATAGTTTATTACTAGAAATTGAAAAGTTATGGGTGAAACTGAAAGCAAAATAGAAATCAGATTGCCAGTGTGGCATATGACAAATCGGTTACGACCCAAAATCATGCCGAATGGCATACGGACAAAACCGGGAAGGGCACTCAACGTCCATAATTTAAAATGTAAATTTTTTTCGAGTTGAAAAATAAATATTGGGAATACTCTTATCAGGTTTTGTTTTTTTTTTTTTTTTTTGTTATATTGTCTACATAGCAAGTTCCTCCTGTATCTTCTTCATAATCAACAATGCTTAGCTAACTAATATTGAAATTCATACTGGCTAGACATTTTCTTATTTTATGATTTAAAATGTTTAAGAAATGTATTGCTTTAAGAAGTGCTTTTATTTTTTTTTTTTTTAAGTATTCTTTGAAGTAAGGTACTTGTTTTTTTCAGTATGTAATTAATATGTAGGTATAAAAATGTGACTTAAAAATGGGGTATATAAAAGATATGTAATCTGTTTGATCTTAAGTTAAAATTCCTTTTTAAACGTCACAAACAAAGCTTATCTCTTCTTGTAATTTTATGAAAGGAATGAAGACTGGTTACATGGAAAACAAGAATTTAAATTGTTTTAATGTCTAACGAGCAAAAATATTTTTACATTAGTTTGTTGCTCAAAAGTACCAATTAAAGCTTATTTATTTTATCATCTTTTACAGATTAATTATTTTCCTTATTTATTAATTAAAAATTTGTACAATTACATATTAATACATTTTAGATTCTTGCGAGGGACATGTAAAAGTGAAAGTTGCCCCTTTTCACATGAAATCAGCCCTGGGAAAATGGCACTTTGCACTTACTATTTGCTGGGATCGTGCAAGAATGAGAAGTGCCCCTACAGGCATGAATCTTTAGCGCCCAATTCTGATTTATGTAAGGACTTTGTTCAAGGATACTGTTCTAAGGGAAGAAAGGTAAATTTTATGAAAGACTTCAGTTTTTCTCAATAGCTGGTCATATATTTATTTAAAATTTGAACATCCAGAAAACTTTGCACTTTTGTGAAAATGTTAGTGTTAAATATATTTTCTTCCAGACCGTTCCATGCATTTTGATGTTTGAAAAATATTTTTTAATTTTTGTTTATATGATACTAATTTTTATAAACTTCTTTTCCAGTGTGACAAAGCTCATATTCTTATATGTCCTCATTATGTAAAGGGTGACTGTGATAAGGGAGATAAATGTCTCTTCCCGCATCCTCCTCAGAAAGCCAAAAAGAGCATGTATGTAACCTTTTTCTTTATTTTGACGGAAATGTTTATCCTTAAAATGCATTCTATAGTTCCCAGCAACTTAACTTGACACTGAACCTCACTACGGGCGGACCCAATAAGAGCTCACAAGCAGTCAGCAATCTCCTCTAATTCGCCAAGTTGGCTTTGACGTTTTATCTAGCTCGTTTTTCATAGGCTACTGTCACAGTGTTATTGTTAAGAAACGTTGCAATGTAGTATAGTAAAGAACTTACATTATAATCAATAGCTTTTTTTTATTGGTTAGATGATAATTACTATTGATGCGATAGTATTTTACGGTTTTGAATGGTGAAAGTACTTCCTAAGTGATAATATTTTCAAGAATAGCTGATAGAGTACTTTAGGTTAGCTTGCAGTTCCTGGATTTGCTGTTCAAGCGTATATGTCATATTCAGGCACAAGGTGTCAATGATTTAAATTAATTGATTTAAATCGCGATTTAAATCAATTGATTTTTTTTTTAATCATTGATTTAAATCACTTTTTATTTTAATCCTTATAAAAATTCTCTTGGACAATAACAAATTTCATTATTTTGCCATTTTCTTTTAGAGCTTTGATTTCCTCTAATAAATCGAAAAGTAATCCTATTTATCCCCCTCTACAGATGGTGGAAGGTTGCAGTCCAAATATGTATGCACAAATAGTGCTATTTATGCAATGAGTTACCGCCCATAAGCCAGGGTTGAGGCAGAACTGAAGGCTATTCCTAAGTGAGGAGTCCACAATAAGGACGAAACTGCAGTCTTAGGATGCTATGATCGAGCTGTGGGTGCATTTGCTTTAGTACTATTTGTTTTGTCTAATAATGAAAATACATGAAGCTGCAGGGCAGGTGTTGCAAAGAGTGAATTGAGGGGGGGAGACATAATAGGATGTGTGTGATATACTACAGGGTTTAAAATAGCGCACAGAATCCAAAAATCCCGCACAAAAAAAAAGGCTGTGCGGGATTTCCCCCCCTGGTATTTTCTTCAACAGGACAACGAATTCCAGCCAGAGAATGCAGAGTAAAGAAAAAAAAAATCTTGTAGCGTAGAAATTAGGCAGTGGCCGACCGAAAACATTACTTTTCAAGCGATGTCCAGATACCCAGTCGCATTTTAGCTCTGATCTTGGCAATAAATCACACTCTCTCCGATGCTTCCCTTCCAATGAGTGACCTCATGTACCCAACGCCAGCGGAGTTCTAAGTTCACCTACTACTCTCTTGGCTATTTAACGATCTATATGCAGAACCCCTCTGCTCATGTGTGGAATGCGTGTAGGCTGTTTGCGCGTGGGAAAAGAGGTTTTGTTTTGACGATTCAATTCAATTCATTCGTGAGGGGATGGCTTTTGTGCGCATTATTTAAAGTTCTTTCTTGGGTCTTTTTTAAGCGATCCAATATTTCTTGTACTTCTTCATTTTTAAATAAATTAAAATTGCAAACAAACTAGTCATTTTTGTTATTCACGTTAAGTATTTTTCCATTCAAAAATGTCGATCGTTGTTTCCGACAGCGGTAAATTTCGTGATATCCCTAGCTTAGAATAAAATAATTCCGGTATGAATGGTTATCAAAATCAATAAATTTTAAATTTAAATCGCAAGAGGCTGACGTTTTAATTGGAGACTAAATTAAAAAAGGCATTGTGAAAATCAACACTGCTCTTTCATTTAACACTTTGACTGCCATGGCTGTCATATGTGATATCCAGTGATATTTCCGTTGAGACACTGGCTATCCGATATGATAGCCAGGGTGTTTCAACACTTCAGGTCATGGCAGTCAAAGATGTTATCAGTTACATGAAAATCGTATTGGAGTTTGATTGTTGGGCTCCCTACGATGTGTTAGGTATACGTGGTTTGCGCAAATTGGTATATGTGACGATTTTATGAGCTAAGTTTTATGTTGAAAAAAATACAAATTACACAAAAAAAAAGTTTGGCCCCGAGGTGAACATTTGCAATTTTGGCTTGGCAGTCAAAGTATTAAAATATAAAGTTCAGTGTTCAAATCTGATAAATTTTAGAAGAAAAAGAATTATTTCAACAAAATTTTAATCGTTTTTATGATCAGAAGTCCTTTAGCATCTAAAGTTTCTAAAATCTTGAATTAAAAAAAAACAATATTTAAATTGAAAAAAAATTCAATAAGAAAAGTATTCTATGTGCTCTTTGATTGTGAGTGCATTAATCACCATCTTAAATGTTGATTTTTGACGTTTTATTTATAACGCGAAAAGTTGCTTTTTTCTTCATCAATCTGTAGCATGTTGGACTTAATGAAAATTTATATCCTCCCCCCCCCCCCCCGGATTCAAAAAATCCCCCTGAAATTAGAAGTAAAGGGGGGTATCCCCCCCTCAAAAATTGAACCTTATTTCAATCCCTGATGCTTTTGGTAAAAGAAAAAACAAAAACCAGACAAGATGAATTTTCTATGCCTTGCATTAGCAACTTCGGGAGGGGAGGGACAGCTATACTTCAAAGGTGTTTTTTATTTTTAAAAACTTAAAGGTAAGTCGTTCATGAATGTAAATTAATTAATAACTGAAGTTTCTATTTTTTTTTAAATAAAAATCGGATTTAAATTAAAAAAATCGGATTTTTTTACACCCTGCTCAGGCATAAGTAGATATTTGGCTTCGACTAAGGTACCCAGGGCTCGAAGTTGTCCTTAAATTCCTGAAATTCCTTTAAAAAAATTAAGTGTCCTTAAATGTCCTTAATTTTTTATATTCCCAATTAATGTCCTTAAATATCTATAATATTCTAGTTTTCTAAAAAAAATTCAACCGAATTCAACTGTAAGGATTTGAAAAATAAAAAATTTAACTTAAGAAATGGTAAAAATCGTTTCGCCTGCCACGTGTTTACTGCGCGTAAACGTGCGTAAGCGTACAGGCGACCAATCATACTTGAGAACGCTCATGCGGTATTTCTGAATTGCGGCATCGGTGAAAAAAACCGTATTGACGTAAAAGGAAAGACAGCCAGAGTATCGTAACTGCAACTGCCGTTCTTGATTGTTTACATTTCAAATTCTAAGTGTGGCTTTGTGAAAAGGTGGTGTTTTTATTTTTGAATTAAGCAATGGGTCGAAAGACAAAATTTAATCAATCTTGGATTTCTGAAGGAAAAAAGGACCAAAATGGGGACAACGTCGGCAGTTGGTGCAAGCCATGCGATGAATACACTGCATTTTGCGTTGTATGTGAAAAATCGTTCAGCATTGCGAGCATGGGCTATTCCCAGATAAACTCTCATGCAAACAGTGAAAAACACAAAAAACTAATTAAAAGTAAAGTAAATCAATTGAGTTTAGTCAGCAGTTCATCTGTTCTGAAACTGGCATCAGCTACCGAAGGAAGTGGAAGAATGTGGTTACCATCCAATGCAAAAGAAAAAGCCATAAAGGCTGAAATTTTATTACTTTTGCATGCTATTAAATGCAATTACTCATTTTCGAATTTGGGAGATTTGGTAGAAATATGTGCCGAGGTATTTGATGATTCAATGATTGTGAAGAATGTCACACTTTCAGAAACAAAGGCACGTTATGTAACAAAATTTGGACTTGCACCTTATTTTCGCAAACAATTGTTTCAAGACATTGGTAGGTCTTTTTTTACTCTCTATTTTGATGAAACAACAACGAAGCAATCCAAAAAACAACTGGATATTCACATTTCATATTGGTCTGAGATATTTGAAAATATTGTGGTGTCCTATTGTGAATCTGAATTTGTAGGTCATTTAGATGCTGCTAAGATTTTTGAAATTGTGAAGAATTTCATTGAAAGCAATAATTTAAGTATTGATTAATGTTTGCAATGTTCTTCAGATGGTCCGAATGTGAATTTATTATTTTTGAAAAAATTTAACTGTTATCTGGATTCTTTGAATTTTAAGAATTTGGTAGACATTGGGACCTGTGCTTTGCATACTATAAATAATCGTATGAAAAAGGGATTAAATAAGTTAGATTGTGATGTTATAAGTTTGATTGATGATGTTTTTATTTTTTTGAGAATGTCTGCTGCAAGGCAAGAAGACTTTCATCATGTGCAAATAAATACTTTGCTTGGTGTGGAAGCTGATCATGTAATTTTGAAACACGTGAGTAGTAGGTGGCTTACTTTATCCCCTGTTTGTGATAGGTTCATTGAGCAGTATTCAGCTTTAAAAGAATACTTCTTAGAGTTCCTTCCAAAGAACAATGATGTTTCAAAACTAGGTGAAAGATATCGTAATATTTGTATATTTTTGAAAGATCCTATGACTCTTGTGTACTTACATTTTGTTAGTTTTTTTGCCTCGTGTTTTCTGCCTTATTCAACATTGCTACAGAAAAGCACACCACTGATTCACGTACTATACTCCAAATTGAATGAACTTTTGAGAAATGTCATGTTTAAGTTCATCAAACAAGATATTGTGAATGAAAAAGAAGGTTTGCCCTTAAAGAACATTGACTGTTGTGACTCCAAGTTTTGGGTTACACCTCGAAATGCAATTAATGTGGGATCCGGAGCATCAAATTTGCTCAATAAGGATTTTGATAAAAAAAAGAGCATAAAACTTTTTTATTATCTGTGAGAAGTTGTTACATGGAAACTTGTACATATTGTTACAAATCTTGTAAATAGTTGTTATTTTTCCTGCCTTGCATCATTTTCATTAGTTTTGGTTTTATCTGACGTCATGTTGCAAATGTATCTGAAGATATCACTTTTATCACTGTATACCGGCCCTGAAACACTTTGCAGTTTTTACACTTGCCCTAACTTTAATAAGCGTGAAGACATTTTCGCGTGGTTTTTTTTCTTATCGCTAGAACTTGTGAATGGATTGTTCAAAGTTATGAATGAAACAAAATATTCCAGGTTTTTCTCGAATATTGTCGTAATTTCTTTCCGTGTATAAATAGCTGGCCTTGAACACAAGTCAGTCAGTTGTTTTCAGATTTGATTCTGGTGACTCGTTTTATTCGCTATTCGCTTGGGCGATGTTTTGCTTTTGTAATTGCTTAATTACTGTTCACGTTAGATACGTGGTGCTGAATTACTGTTGAGAGTACAGTGTACTGTTTTGCTACCTAATTGCTGGATGTTTAGCAATTGTTTCCTGCTCCTTTTGTAAATAGTGTACATACTTGTAAATAAATTTATAGTTACTTCCTCAAGATTGGAATGTTCATTTAAAGAAAGTTGAAGGTGCTACGGACTCGTTACAATATTTTCAAAAAAAGTTACCGATTTCTAATGTTATTCTAAGAGATGTGCAATGCATTCATCCAGCATTGCGTAATCAAGAATTTTCTAAAGCTGCAATGAGCCGTCTTGTGGTGCACTTGATGAAAGTTTCAAAAACAGACCACATTTGCAATGCAGTTAACACCGAATGGTGTATGTATGCTTGTGATAAGTTTGCTAATACATATGATGTTGATCAGGATATTTGCAAATATTGGAGTGATGTTTCTAAAATAAAAGATTCTGCTGGTATGCAAAAGTATCCAAATCTTAGTGCTTTCGCCAAATCTTGCTTGATTTTGTCTCATGGAAATGCTATTCCTGAGCGTGGATTTTCTATTAACAATTCAATTGTTACATCAAGTAAAGCTTCATTCTCAGAATTGGGTATCCGCTCCATAAGATTGGTAAAAGATTATGTCTACAGATATAAAGTGGTCAAAAACGTACCAGTTACGAAATCTCTAGTTGAAAGTGTTCAGAAATCCCATAGTGCATATGCTGCTCATTTGAAAGAACTGAAGCAGAAAGCTAGTTTGGAGCTTCAAAAGAAACGAAATGCAGAGGAAGAAGAGCAAGCAAGTTCCAAAAAACAAAAGAAGGAGGATGAATCAAAAGCTAAGTTAAAGGAATTGGCTATAAAGGAAAGAAGTTTAGTTGAGCAAGAAAATGCTGCACATTGTCTTCTCGCGGAAGCCAATGAAAAAAGTCGGCAATTTCAAAAAGTGATATGAAATCTATAAAAGTTGCCCAAATTATGATCGACGCTGCAAATGAAAGCATTATTGCTGTATCTAAAAAACTTGTCACTGTTCGCCATGATGTAACTAAAATAAATGAAAGTCGCTAATCGCAATACATATATTTTTGTTTTATTTTTTAGAAATAAATATTTTAAACAGGAATTTTTAGTCATTGTTTATCAAGTTGCCAGATTTTACTCAATTTTTTAGGATATATTTGTGTACGTCATGTGATGTAGGTAAGTTGCTTCAATTGTTGAAAATATGTCAGTTTAGTATGTCCTTAAATTTAGCAACAATCTTGTCCTTAAATTTGAATTTTTAGACTTCCAGCCCTGGGTACCGTAAAATCCAAACAAGCTCACAAGTACATTGGTTTTAGCCTAACTCATAATCAACAAATCTTTTTGTAGCTTGGCAGTTGACGTATTAACTGATAATTATTTTTTTTTAACTATTTTTTATGTATGAAGAATAAATGAAATTAAATTATATAGTATTGCACTTTTAAAGTAAAAAATGCAAATAACTTTACTCTGAAAAACAAAAACTGCTTGCATTTTAACCTTAACTACAATCGTAATGTCCCGAGTTTGAATTAATTTAGCAGGAAACTTTCTGCAATAAACTGTAAGTGGAATTAGTAACCCTTGGTAATTTTAAGCTTAAAATACTTATGTACTATATTGTAATTAAGTATATATTTACATTTTTTATTTGAAGCCCACAAGATGTTAAAGAAATAACACAAGCCAAGGAATCAGAGGAGGTATTCTTAGAAAATGTCAGCCGTTATTTCCAGACTATCTCAGAAGAATCAGCATCAAGTATTTCCTCTAAATCATCTGAAAATTGCCAACGAGTTATAGTGCGAAGATCACGGCGTTTACCTGAACAACCATCTTTCATACCTCTATCACAATCGATGGATCAACTGGATGGTATATGAAGCATTTGAATTATATAACAATGAAAAATTCAGGTTTTAAGGTAGTGCATTTTAACTAAATCTTAATTGCCTTTTTTCCAGCTCTGGATTTTAAATCCTACAAAATCAACATACTTTTATTTTGGGCTGGAGTTTTTTTTTTCATCTAAATTTTAAATAATACTGATTAACTTGTAAAGTTGGCTTTCTTTGCTCAGTTTGCTGGGCCATCTATTATTATAATTTATCAGTTTTCTAAATTTTATTTTGAAGTCAAGTTGCAAAGTATTTTTTTAATGGTATTGGACTCATCAAATGTGTATAGTCTTTTTACAGGAAGAAAATATCTTCAACATGTATAAAAATAATTTATTAATAAAGTTTTTATATACACTTGAGTTTTAATTTTCTTCAGGATTTTACTTTAGAATATCATCTCTTAGATGCAATTTCACGATCCTGAAATAAAAAAAGAAAATTACTTTTGTGTCAAATTTTTTCAACCAAATTTAAAACCCATCATTCTTCAGTGTGAAGCTAAATTTCTTTTTTTAATTTGAATTAGCGATCCAAAAGTTTCAGAAGATCCAAGATTTTTGCATGTCCGTTTTTTCCACTGATATTTGGAATGTGTTTCCTCTTAGAAAAAACTCGAGTACAGTCGAGCCTGCTGAATGGAGTAGCCATTTTTCCTTGAAAAAAATATTCTAATGAGCGGGATATTCCATTATTTGGGAGCAAAATAATACATTATAATAGTTTGGTGCATTTAAAGTTATATTAAGCGGTACATTCTAACAAGCCGGCTTGGCTGTATGTGGAAAATGTGCAAATTTACTTTTTAAAAAGAAAGTTTTTTTGGGGCGATAATTTAGGCTGTAGGAAAGGGAGGGATATGAATTGCATGTGGAAGCAAAACCTATAAAAACTTTTTAGTTGAAGGGGGGGGGGGGACAAATCAGCATTTCATTCTTGTACATCCTCAAGTAAAAAGTTGATTTTTGACTTTTGAACAAATTCAGAATTTAAATCTAAGATTCTTACCTCTAACTTTAATCCTCTGCACTCGAAATCTTCCTGAATCAATAAATATAATGCCTCCTTAGAGGTGACAATAGAATAAAAGGGGTAAATATTTTCAAAAAATTTCTTTCGAAAAACCAGGACACTATCAGCAGCACACCATTTACAAACTTTGCCTACAAATTGGAAAGTTGAAATACGCTTTGAGTAATTTGTACTAGGCTGCTATTCATTATGGCAGCCAAGTGTTGACTTACTATGTTAAAAGCATAATGGTATTCATAAGTACATCAAGCAAGTAGTTATTGTTTGAAAATTTTCTAATTTTTATCAGATCATTAATAGATGGTAAATGGTCTTGGTAAAACACAAACTATGAAATTTATAAGACTAAACAAGTAAAAAATAGATTTATTACTGAAAGACCAATTGGAAATAATTACGACAAATTTAAAATTTCAGCAAAATACTTTCAGCTCCTCTTACATTTGACCAATTACTTTTGTACCATATATACTTTCTGTAGTTTGTTTCACGAGAATTGATAGAGAGGGCAAACACAGGAAAATGACATTTGATTTTTTTTAATTACATTTGACTTAAAAAAAAAATCCTTTGAAAGAAGAAATTAAGCTTTTATTTTGTGCAAATTTTATATCAGTGGAGACTTTGAACCATTAAGGAAACAAAAAGAAAAGGAGGGGGAGCAATGAACAGACTTTCATTTGGTCTAAACAAAATTAGTGAGGAAAGTTGATGATGAATATTTAAAATTAAACAGCGACTCTTACTATTTAGGTTTACTTCCACTTCTCCTGTAACATCATATAAAACGCAGAAGATTATGATTTAATTATATTTTTGATTTGCAATTTCATCTGATATGACTTACAATGCAGCACGTTTGTAACAAAACCACATTTATTATTATTTTCTAAATTTAACAAAACTCAGAAAAACAAAGTTTTTTCAGAAAATGTTGATTGAGAGAGAGGAAAACAAAAAAACTTAGTCCTAGACTGTTTTAATGTTTGTTTCCTAGATGGAATATTTTTTAACGAAAACTATCTTCTTAATTATATATACTTGTAAAACTTTAAATTATTGCATTGCTAAAAGTACATTTACTTAAAATCTATCTTATTTAAGAGCAAAATAGCTGGCCAGACACATGAACCATTATTTATTGCAATACTTGAATAGCTTGTACTGCATTAATCAAAGAAAGGTTTTAGCCATTTGAAATCAACCCATCATTAATAGTAAGAAGGAAAAAAATGCATCAAACAAAACACCTCAAAATAAATTGCAAATTTTTTGAACTTATAGGCAATAACTATTTAAAACCATTTTAGGATGTTACATTACATACCATTACCTTAACAGTTAATCATAAAGTTAAATTTAACTTGCAAAAAGTGATTTTATTTTATAACAACATCAGTTAAAAGAATAGAATTAAATACTTACAGTTCCATATTGATAATAGTGGGGTGCAAGCTCATACAGCCAAGATGGTTCTATAACAGTTACATCTCTCATGTATTCTTTTGTTGTATGAAGAACCTCAATAAAAACTACCCTAAGAGAAATAATATCGGATTTAAATAAAATCTGTTGAAGGTATAAAACAATTACAGTGAACTCACACTTATAGACCGCCTCATTTATGCGCCTTTTTCACTTGTATGACGATTTTGAATGGTCCCAGCACATTCCATAGCAAAATAATGATAGTATTGTTCGTTTATGCGTCGCTCTAAAGATAAATATTTCACTTATGCTCCGAATTTTCCCTAAAATGTATGAAAATTAGTTCATTTTCTTTAAAAAATAAGCATTTTTCTTCACTTTCATCTTTAATCTTTCCCCGTTATTGCTCACGGAAGGCATTTTTTCCGCATGAACTAGAGTTTGGAGAGGGACAATTAATTATTATGGATCGTTTTAAAGGGAACATTAGTAAGGGGTTTGTAGTTAAGTGTGCTACAAGTTTTGTTCTCTTTATCATTGTAGTTACGTTACAGTAACTGCCAAACCGTAGTAATATGTCCCTAAACTATAGAAACATTTGTATTATTCTCTCATTAGAACCTATGTTGTGTTTTAGTCCTTTAAATAGGCTTGTTCACTTATACATCTCTCTCACTTATGCACCTTTTTCTGTTGATCCCTTAGGCCAGCTCACAAATGAGAGTTCATTGTAAAATATTTGATTGTGGTAGATAGTTTGAGTGAACCTGTTCCCTCTGACAGACTTTACTGAGCAATATTGATTGTTAAATGCATAATTAGGGTTTTTGCCAAATTGACAAATGCCAAGCAGTTATATTACCAGATTGGCACATATAGCTGTACTCTTATTTATTTTATGGATTCTTTGTGTAGTCCATGCGAGCAAAAAAGTTCTTTCAAATACGTATTATTGTTTTTTTTTTTTGAGGTAGGCGATGGGAAATAAAAAATAGTTAATAAAAACAAAGGTGTTTATGCAAAAATGTTGCCTATTTTTATTTTCATTTTATTCAGTTTCATTTGCTGTGAAATCTCTAAGCAATAAATTTTGATTTTCTAAAACTCATTTACGGCAGCAAGTAGTTAACATACTTTCTAAATAAATTTTATTATATTTGATCAAATATTTATTTTAGGGATCATCCACAAATAGTGTCACGATTAGAGAGAGGATGAAGTTCATAAAATAATGATTTTTTTACCCCCACCATTAGGAAAATTTGAAATGATAGGCCTGTGTTTTTCACTCTTCCACATAGTACCAATAATACTATAAATAAGGGAATATGTAATGTACATGAGGTATACATAAAATCAAAAACAACAAAAAGAAATAACAATTTAAATAAGACAGCTTTTTTTCTAGAAAAATAGATAAGGATCATTCCATAGTGAGTGACTAACGTAACATTCAGAGCTAATTTTGTAACTGTTTTTACTTGTAACCTAAAAGATAAAAATTATTTTTTAGTTATGCTGGTGGATTACAATGTACATGGTATCTATGTATCATTTCTGCTAAGAATTTAAAACAAACTTACTGACAGTAGATTTTTTTTAACCAAAACAGCAGCGTGACTAAGGTAACATTTTTGCAACCCTGAAAATTAATGCTCATGCTGTGAGGCAAAAATTTCTCAAAGTTAAGCAAGTCTTAAAAAATTGAATGATATATCTGAAAAATGTGAAAAGTTGGCTTTTAAAACATAAAACACATTTATTAAATCTTTATTTTTTTTAGTCTTTAGTGTCACTTTTACTCAAGATGGAGTGTGACTAATGTAACGTGACTAACGTAACCGTCAAAAAACAAGCACTATTTATTATGGCTAATCTCAGTGAGAATTACAGTACTTTTTAACTTCTTATGTTGTATGATTTTTATTTATTTATTTATTGATACTTTTCTCACTTCTGTATTTTTTTTTCTTCGGCTGAGGTTGACATTTCTATGGAATGACCCATAACGCAATCAAAGGCATAGATACCATTTCGGCTGCTTTGTCAGAAGTGCCACTGAATCAGGATGGATGTGGAGTTCGTGCTCTCCTCTTACAGTTTTATAGACTCCAGTGTAGTGGAGGAAGGCTGCATTTGCAAAGAAAGCACTTACGATGCATTTTCGCAATGCATCTTCATCTCCTAAATGTAGCGGAATTGAAAGTATTACGTTGTGGTAATAAGTTCGATCAACAGGTGCAACTATATGTACAAGATACAGTCAAACCTGTTCATCTCGAACCTGCCTATCTCAAAAACCTCTTTATGTCAAAATTTTTCAATTTCCCTGCTTTTGAAGCATAAATTTAATGTTTTTTCTCATGTTTATCTCGAATGATTTTTCTCGAAAACCTCTCTATCTCGAATTTTGACAATTCTTATTTTTGAATTTCATCTCCAGCCACCTTTAGAAACAGTATAATTTGGTGACAAAAATCATCTTTTGCACATTCAATCAAAGGCTGTGTTCGTACTTAAAGTAGGGGTGATTGTGAGTTCATAAAAAAATACCTGAAAGTTTTAAAGAGAAAATGTGTTGTGTGTGGGGAAGGGGGGGGGTAAAACCAAGCACAATCTTACTTAAGCACATCTAATTTAAAATTTATACACATAAAATAATTAATTTCCTTTCATGAACTAACACATTTCATGTATTCGAATAGTTTCACACACAAATAGTTTTTAATCAAAATATTGTGCATGGATTTAATTAAATTGTTAATGAGCAATAAAATTACTTTTGAGCTGGTGTTGAACAAATAATCTCCAAAAATTATTTTAAGGAGAGAGCAAAAGTATAAGAGAATTACTATTTATTCTGCGAATCTTAACATTTCTATTCGATGAATATTATTAATAATTATTGGTATAATCATCGAAAATTCGGAAAAGCAAAAAAAATTCCGGAGGTGGGACGATAAAAGCATAATTAAAAATATTTTATTTCCAGCATTTTCAAACATGAAAATACCGGAAATCGGGTAAAATACCGGAACACAATCACCCTTGTTAAAGGTATGCATTAACTTGCTATCGATATAGTCATCACAATTAGTAAAACATGGACTTATAACATGTCGTACAGTAAAATATTCAACAATACCAATGCAAAACAATCTATTAAGTATTTGACTTTGTTCCAATTGCTTATTTTCGTAAATTTTATCAAAACCTCTGTATCTCGAAACCTCCGTATCTCGAATTTTTCTTTTGTCCCCTAAAATTCGAGATAGACAGGTTTGACTGTATACTTTTTACTCTGACACAGGGGTGTAGAATATGTCCGATCGCGCGATCCTAGATCGGGGGAAATTTTGGTCTTTTGGGGAAATTTTTTACGAAAAATAAAAAGTGAATCGGGAAACCTCTTTTCCAAGTTATAATTATTTCTTCTGTTTAAAATGAGTCGTAAATGATTTTCCGCTTTCCCATAAACAATATATAAATACAACATTTTTTAGTTAATGTGCTTTTATTGATAAGTATTATGTATATAACTTAGCTTATGGAGAAACAAATTGTAATTAATTGAAATATATATTACTGTGGTACGTCCGCAGTGATGCGAAATTAATTTTTATCTAAGCTTATATATATCGTTAAATTTTGGGGAAATTTTCGCACGGATTGGGGGAAATGTTGGATGGGAAAACATTTTCTGCACCCCTGCTCTGACAGAGTGTATATTAACATAAATCACAAAAGAAATTTTAAAAAGAGTACCATTGATCCAAATCGGTTACAATTCATTCAGCAAGGCAACAGTAAAAAAAGAAATGCTTGAAGAAAACCTCTTACCTCTTTGTGGAACATTAGGAACTTTGAATTTTTTAAGCAACTTAGACAGTTGCATGCGGATTTCCATAGCTCTCAATAAACCCTTGTAGTTCAATAAATTTTGATCACACCAGTGCTTATTATTATTCTGCAAGAGAGAACATAGCTAGATATAGGATGTAGTATAAAAAATATAGAAACATACGTGTTAAAATCTCTTTTTTATTATTTATCTTTAAAAAATGAGAATATTTTATGCAATAAATTTAAAGTGTAACAATATGTATCCTAATTAAATTTATATCGAGATGGATGAAACTTCAAGCACAAAAACACATACCAGCCTGTCAATAGCAAAGCAGTATGTAACGAATTCGTAAATATAACGTAAAAAATATTTAATTCCCTTCAAGTTTTAGTGTATGTTATTTTACTTTTGGCAAGAAAATTACAGCTGTTTGGCAACAAAATTACAGCTTGAAATGTTTAGTTTGTCCCTTCGACTTTGCTATAAACAGGACTACATATATTTTAAAAGAAAAAGAGCATTTTTTTTTATTTTTTAAAACTCATCTTACCCAAATTAAAACAATGTATTAGTTCTAAACTTCCTTATCAAATTTTAAATAATGATTTGAAGTTTTAGAAAAAAATGACCTTTTTTAGAATTTTTAACACACAATCCATAAAAAATTGTTCAGAATCATTTGAACTGAGCTTAATGATGCACAAAATAGAATATTAATTTTTTTTTTCATGAGCCTGTTATCAAATTAACTCTTTCCATTCCATCTTCTTTCATTGTACAATGCCCTTGCACTTATAATAGTAAGCAATGAGCCACAGTTGTTTTGCGACAATCCCTGACATGTGAGTACATAGCAATATTTATGTTCTCAGGGCTGCCCCAATAGCGAACACGATCAACTGATCACATCTTTTTTTGCAAAATTAGGAATTAAAATTAAAAATATGAGGGCTGTTGTATTTTCAACCTTCAATAGGCTATAAAGAAAAGTAAGGTACAATGCACGTTATTACTTTACATAATCACCTTGACGATCAAAGCATTTTTATACCTGTGAACAAGCTTTACAATACCCTCTCAACTCGTAAAACATTGCAGCCAATGATTGGGAGTGAGTTGTGACGGTGTCTTTGAGATCCATGTCTGTTTGGAGGCGCTTTTCCCCTAGCCACATGGTTAGTTTACTGCTTTAGTTCAGGGAAAAGATGAAAGTCACTTGCCTCTAGGCCGAGACTAAACAGTAGGTGTTCGAAAGTGTCCCCTAGAAATTGCTGAAGGAGCCGTTGGATTACATGAGCACTGTGAGGACAGACATTGTTATAGATCAGAACAAAACCAGAAGTAGGCACACCTCTGTGTTTCTTATGAATAGCTCTCCACAAGCGTAGCAAAATTTTATTTTGGGAATCTACAGTAATTTGCGAAACTATTCGTAATTCACACTTGGCCAGAGAATCAATAGTGACAGCCTTATTTACCACTGGTGCATATATATTTGAATTTTGGAGGGGATCAAATTAACCAAGCATAGACAAGCTTATTTCAGACTTTTGTTAGGAAAAGGGTTGTGGTTCGGGAACCCTCTACTGGAAATGTTTTAAAACTGATGTTCTGAAAACCCATTTTAGGCTATCTTTAATGACTTTAGAAAAAAAATATGGATTCTGAATTTGCCCTACAAATTTTGTGACATTGAAGTTTTGATTCGCAACTATGCCATAATACGTTGAAAAAAATCGACGGGGTAGGGTGCTCTCTCAGAAAATTTCAGAAATTTAAGTGATAGAAAGGTGTTTGAGGGCTCTCCTGGAAATTTTTTGGTGTTGAGGCTCTTAACTGCAATTTTAAATTATCTTTGTTGATGTTTAGCGAAAGGGGAAGAAATTCGGGACCTTTCCTTTTTAAAAACACATTTTAAAATTATTTCGGAAAAATGTTTCTTGATTTTGGGAGGGGCCCGGGCCCACCCCTTATATATGCCATTGTTATTTCCTGCAGCTCAACAAGCAACTCCTATAGTGAGAGGGGTACTACATGAAAAGCATGATAAATTTTTCCCACTAACTCCAGGACCCCCCTACACGTGGTTTTAACTGATTGGATGGGCACCGAAGAAGGCTCTTTCTTTCGATCCAGTACCCCAGTGGTATTGATTGGGGATGAAAACTTGGCTGGAGTTAGTGACCAGGACAGATTTAATGCACTAGTCACCATGAGGGAATACATTGGATCTTCAACTGGCTGGCATCACACTTGCCATCCTTCAGTTACAAGTAGAATGCGTTACTTTTCAGGTCACAACACGAGCTAAATATCCCACTAAACTAAACGCATAATTTCAAACAGCTTCATACATGCATAGCTATAAAAAATGAAGGAATGGATTCAAATTCTCATGTTGGAAGTCATGCTGTTAAAATTTGAAAAGTTAACTAAGATAGCTCACGTTAAAAAATTAGAAAAAAAAAACATAATTAACTCTACTATAAAAATTTAAAAACATATTAACATAAACAATTGACACCTCAAAATAATCAAAATGTCGAAATCGGTACTGTTTAAAAAACCATGAGTAACTATTTAGGTTAGGGATGTTCATGTAAGATTGATGCCTCTTTATAACATTTATTATTGAAAATTGTAATGTCCCTCTTGGGAATAAGGCAGAATAAACTACTTTTTTTGGACCAATATTCCGTAACAATTTTTTTTAAACATGAATGAAATTTCTTATTGCTGTAAAAAATGATCTCTGGAATAAAAATTATTTCCTTCCAAGTACAGCTGCTAAAATTCTTGTCGTGTTTCATATATTAATTACATAATATGTTAAAATAACAGCAAAAAAAAAAAGATTTGAAAAAATTCGGAACCTTACCTTTAAAAATGCATTATAAATATTAAGTAGGGTAAATAAGTCACCTTCTTCAACAGCAAATTTCCATTTACTTCGTTTCTAAAGCAAGTAAATATCAACAAATAAAATATTAAATACAAGCTTATAAATAGTTTTGAAATTTTTTATGTATGCACATAAAACTTAAACATCAAGTCTAGATAGAAACTTAGAGCAACTGAATTCTTGATTATATTATTTTCCCAATTTTCTTAATATAAGGTATTAAAATTTAAGTAACATATTTTCAAAAATGATACAGTACAAACTCTTACCATGTACCAGAATGTCTACAAATGTAGAGAGAGTATCAAATGCAGTAAACTTTTTCTATAAATTCAAAAACTAAAAATCAATCTTCCATACAGGTCCTCTAAGTATGCAAAAATAAAAAAGTTCTAGCTAATACAGTGGAACCTTGCTGAAACGAGCTCTAAGGGACCTTTAAAACTAGTTTGTCTTTTCCGGAGAAGATTGTACTACGAACCATAATGTGAGATCGGAAATGTGGTCCGTCTTGGCAATAATTTGGTTTGAGCAGGTTCAAATTAACGAGGTTCAACTGCATTTAACTCAGTAATAGTAGAAAATAAGCAGTTAGAAGACTTACTGCTTCTAGTTTTCTTCCACGTGATGCTACAAAGACATTTTGCACTTGGAGCATTGCGGTGATGGTTAACATTTCTTCAGTACATCCAAATTCCCCTGAAATTCAGAACAAAAAATGATAAAACTAAGAAAACAAATAACTGACTGTGTTAATGTGATAATGTAAGAAAACAAAAACATCAACATTCAAAATTAAAATTAATTGCTAAAACTTCATGGATACATACTTTGAAAGAGAGTAAATATTTCTATTTAAGAGTATTTAGTAACATTTCATTTTACATGTTTTGAAGAATCTGCAAGTTGCAATTTAGCAAGTTTTCTGTTGATAGAAAGAAGATCACAAATCACAAGTTTTTTTTTTTAATAAACACTAAAAGTGCAGCACAACTATTCATATGTTAGAATTTCGTTAGTAGATTCAAGTTGTACAAAGAACAGTCTGGAAAAACTACCACTCTGATATAAGAATGTCCATACATACATTAAAAAACCACTAAAAATATTCATTTTGGAATTTGATTTTTTAATTATTTTACATTTATTTTATTATTTTTAAATTAAAAATAATCTGATGCTCAGCAAAAAAATTCTATTTGTAATTTATAACAAAACTATATATATATATATAAATATATATATATATATATATATATATATATATATATATATATATATATATATATATATATATATATATATATATATATTTTTTTTTTTTTTTTTTTTTTTAACCACTCATTTCACTTTAAAATTCGAACAATTTCTCAGGTTTCTATAAAAGCAAACTTTGATCAAAAAAAAATTTTTTTTTCTTTATAAGAAACATAGGAAAAAGCCAAATTTCACATTTAAAAGTGAGACCCAAAAATTGTGTCAACCTGTTTAATTCAGCCACAAAAGTTTAAAAAAAAATACACATTATTAATACTTTTCATTGCTTTTGAAAAAAAAGGGGGAACTGTTATACTATAATATGCAAAAACACACTACAAAATTTTGTACAATTAGGGAAAAAATCAAATTTATCAAACTATTATATGATCTTGAAAAGATGTAAATGAACACTAGTGTAAAATGATATAAATCATAAAAATCCGCATTTCATATCTCAGTGGATATTGGTCGTACTAATGTCTTTTTTTTCGTGTTAAAATTGTCTTTTTCTGCTTGTGATTTTCTTACATATCAGTGGAAATATTCACAAATGATATAAAAAGTTGAATTTCGTATTTTTTTACTACATATCTTTAATGTTTTAACTAAGCATCTTATTTTAGTCATTTTTGGCAATTAGAAGTGCTGTCGGCCACGCTTAAACAAATACGGTCGGTTCCAAGAAATATTATTCAATTAAGCGGGGATCTTTAACACTGCGTCTATGGCATTGGTTCTGCGATGGTTTATCTCTTACTCAATTAAGCGAGGACGACAATATGTAACTAGGATTAAGGGTTGCAAAAATAGAAATTACGCAGGTTAAATTGGACAGGTATTCTAAAGTTTAGTTTCTTTTGTATGCCCCCCCCCCCCCCCCAAAAAAAAATGTTAGTTAAGATTATCTGTGTTTTCAGACTAATCATGTTCTGTGACGCAATACCCTTCTCAAGAGAAACGAAGGTTACACCTTGTAACCTTCTGCTCTGCTTTCATTACTGCAGGGGTGCCCAGGGGGGGGGGGATTATGGCGCAAGTTACGCCGTCAAAATTTTTTTTTGGGGGGGGGGGATTTTTTAAAACTAATTTATTTATTTGTTTATTTGAATAATTTTTTCATTGATTTTTTAATTTAAATTATTTACTGATTTTTTCAAATTTATTTTTTTATTTTAAATTATTTCTTTTATTTCTTTATCATTGATATTTCTTTATTTATTTATTTTGTGTGTGTGAGTGTACTTGGAATGTCTGGGAGAGAAAAAAAGCAATTCTATTCTGCACATAATTAGTACTTTTAAAAAATTAATAATGGACAAAAAATAATAATTATAATAAAAAATATAATAATAGTTAAAAAAATAAATAAAATTAAAAAAATAATAAAATTTAAGAAAATAAATAAATATTAAAAAAAATAAATATTAAAAAAAAATAAATAAAATTAAAAAAGGGGGTAAGAATAAAAAGGACAAGAGGGTTGTGGATTTTTTTTTTTTTGGGGGGGGGGGATTTGCGCCATTGAGCTTGGGGAGGGGGATGGGCACCCCTGCATTACTGTGTCTCAAAAGATTATACAATTTTAAAAAAGGAAGACATGTAACAAATATTGGAAATTTGTTAAAACATACCTGAAATTAAAATCATTTTTGAAAACATGGGATGCAAGGGAAACTCGGCCATCTGGGAGCCTAACGGAGATGTTAAACTTCCCTCTTCATCTAATGCTGAAGGAAAAAAGCTAAATTCATGATTTGATCTACAATACAACAGTTATACTTTCGTTTGATTAGAAACATATTTACCTCCCAAAGCATACAAAAGCTCAATGGCTGTGATGACATGTTTTGAAGGAGGAGCCTATTGGGAAAAAATATAATAAATTCTATAAACATACTAACAATGGAACAAGAAAGCCATGACTCCATTTTAACCCTTTATACCCTGACGGTACTCAGAAGTATCGTTTACATTAATTCAGTATTATGAATCCTAAATGGCTGGAATTCAGCTGGTACTTGAAAGTACACCATTCCTTTTCCTTTGCCAAGAGGCTGACAGCTAGTGTCAGCATTCAGAAACAGTTTCCTAAGTGACTAGTACCGGTGCTAGGCCCTATGGCAGAATTTTTTTCTGCTTTTCGCGACAAATTTTCTAGAACCAATTTCTTTCTGCAGCACTAGAATATTTCTTCAATAATAAATATCTATGTAAAAGTCTTACAGTAACACAAGCTGCTAATATTCATTAATAAGTCAACAGATTTAGGGTCCTAAACTATAAGTCATTTTATATTACTTTAAAACATTTAATTTGGTTAAATTGCATTCCAGTTTTCTCTAACCTTGATTGAGTAATCTTTTTGACTGTTGTGCAGAATGTTTTTACTTCTGGTTGTTGGCTGTTTTATTTATTTATTTT
Source organism: Uloborus plumipes (assembly GCA_038373865.1). Lineage (NCBI taxonomy): Eukaryota > Metazoa > Arthropoda > Arachnida > Araneae > Uloboridae > Uloborus > Uloborus plumipes. Next base: position 21,789 of record JAXGGA010009629.1, read on the forward strand.
TCTTGACTTTTTTTCTTCCTCCCAACCACAAAAATCTTTCTGCCCAATGTCACCCCGATTCTGCGACAATGTCGCCGTGTCGGCAACTTTCTGTCACGGGGTGCTAGGGCCTAAGCCTTAGTGATTGTCAAAATTTTTATACTCTGTACGCATGCTATTTGATGTATTTTCAACTCTGAAAAACAAAAAACCCGCATATACAAATTAATTCAGGGCATAAATGATTAAAGGATCTTTTCACTGAATCACTGATATAAAACACTTTCAAGGACCTGTCAGAGTACTGATTTTCCAGCACATTTCTTAAGATCTAATGAGCAATTCAGTTAATAACAAGTAATTTTCGTGATGATTTTTTTTTTTTTTTTGTCCAAAAAATAAACTTACAGAGGGAAATGAAAAACGCAGTATATTTTCTATCCCTAGAGCCTTAAGTTGCAAAATAACAGATGCTAAATTACTTCTTTGCATTTCTGGAACGGTGAATGCTGGGAGTTTCAAAAAGTCCTCTTCTGTAATTAGAATAAATAAAAAAATCAAAAATAAGTAACAAACTGATTCATTTATTTTTCATCTACTATTAATTTTATAAATGCATGTACATATAGCCCTTATGCTTCAATCACACTTCAGATGTTCTGGAACATAGGCAAAAAGAGGGGGGGGGGGGATTCAACTTCCAGTTTTAGAGGGAATTTCTGGAAAAGGGGTCAGAAAAGTTAATTTTGCTTAGAAACAAGGGGTTTGGGGCAAATTTGTTGAAATATTCCCGAGAACCCAGCTTTATTTTAACTTTGGTCACTTAAAGGGAGTGGGATCACGAGCCACACATTTTGAAGTAGAACCAATTTTTGGCTATGGTTTTTGACCTGAGTGAGAAGACTTCCTTCCTAACCACTTTGTTGCATGGAAATAAAGTAGAACACCTTTAAAGCAGCAATCTACAAAACAACTCTCTATAAACCGCACAACATTTTACAAAATAAAAAAAAACAATAAAAAGAAAAGTTTAAAATTGCACTAAATTTTGCATTGCAAATACAACATCATTCTCTGGCAAACTAAACTTTGAAAGTTTTTCATCCTTCTACATCAGTGCAAAAGTTTTAAATGAAAAATTGTGTTCACCGCAAAAAAGTATCAGATTGTCTCTGAATATGCAGCTGCTATGCAAAGGATGGTACATGCTTTAGTGCAATTTAATGCACTTACTTTTGAATATGAAGCTCAAATATTTTTTAATGAAAATGAAATTGCACAATTCAAGTTTTAATACTCTTTGCAGCAAAAATTTATTCAGATATGCATATATATTACTATATTATGAGCAGAAAACTATTTTATAAATTTGAAATGAGCTATGTAAGGCCAAAAGCTATATAATGAAAAACCTCTGGTCCCAAGATATGCATTATTTGGGTCTTCTACTGTATGGACAAAGAAGGGTCAAAAAATGAAAAAGAAAAACTTTAAAAAATTCATCTTACTTTAACACAAAATGCCATTTACAGTGGCCCTGGGTAATTGAATCAGCCGCTTTAATGAATAAGGGTCATTCCGACGAAAATGGTACAAATCATGTCTGAAACTCTTTACTTAAGATTATCAATTTAAATAATTTCCACCAACTAATCATATTTTTTTTTATTGAGTTTCCATTTATTTGTGTATAATGAAATGTAGATAGCTAGTACATGGCTCATTTATGAAAGGATTTCAAATATTTTGATCACTTTGTGTAACAGAGTGGACATATAACAGAGTGGACAAATAAGCATTTAAAAATATCTGTATAAACACAAAGAAAAGTTAGGATCATAAAACAAGCACAAAATGGAATAAACAGCCTAAAACTGTAAGTCTGTCTGCAATTTCAAGAAAAAATCTATTTTTTTCATCATGAAATCCGCTCTAACAGAGTGGACATCCAACAATTCAAATTAACTATCATAAGAAAAGAATTAGGCTCGCCCTGGTGTTGACTACATAATCCAATGTAGCAAGCTAATCACTGCAGTTATACTACCTATATTTTTTTAAAATATATCAGATTGAATGCAATTGTTTATTTTATTTCCAAAAGGCTAGTAACAGAGTGGACAATTCGAAACATAGAAAATCTAGGGACATGGATAAATAATAGTGTTTCTTGGGTATTTTTTTTTTTCTTTGTATAATAATCTGCAGAAATGGTGTCAGAAGCATCTTTTGTGCAGTGCAGTGTTATTTATTTTGTTGCTACATTTCAGTTTAATTTTAAATCATATTCAAAATTCTAGCAATTTGAAGCTGGGACACGTCAGTTTCTCCTTCTTCTGACAAAGATAATTTTTTTTTGTGTCATTTCTAAATGGATTATACCTAATCAACTGATACGTGATGGCACAAAATTAAATGGAGAACCAATAAAAAATACACTTAATGGGTGGTAGGTTTTAAAATTGATTTTAAAAAATTCTAAAGTCTTGGACATGATTTGCACCATTTTCGTTGGAATGGCCCATAAATTACCAAACCAAGGATCAAAACTGATTAGAACAAATGTGATTCACATAAGAGCACCGTATGTGTATCTATTAAGTAATTTTCAAAATCTACTCAAATCTGACGATAATTCAAGTGATCTCACCAGTGCACAGTCTGAATGCCTTTCCTGATCTCAGCCTGCCAGCTCTGCCCGCTCTTTGCTCGGCAGAGGCTCGAGACACAGGAACCACCACCAAGGAATCAGTGCAAGAGTGTGGGTTGAAGCATCGCAGTTTGACAAAGCAACAATCTACAACTGTGAGGGAAAGAGAAAAAAATGAAGGTTCATACACTATAAACACATTTGTAGCACTAATAGGCCACCTTGTGACATAGGTGGTCTTGTGTGTGCTCATTTCAACAATATCAAAAATATGTATAGTATGGTGTACATATTTTTGACATTGGACCAGGGTTAGAAATAACAAGCTTCGGTGCCGTTTAAAATAAATTAAATGCATAAATATCCCAATATCAAAAATATATTTATCAATTGCAAATGATACTCATTATCAATAGGATATTTAACAAGATATGCAAAATCTACAGAAGAAAATGTTTGATTAAAGACGAAATTCATTGCATTTAAAAAATCTTATATATTTATCCTTCACGTCAATAATGGATCTCAAATCAGGAAAGAAAAGCTTCAGTGTGACCATAACTTAAGGCATCAAATTTGGCGCCCAGTTGAAAATCCAGGAGTCAAATCAAAAATTGTGGTCGCAAAATAAGACTAACAACGACCGTTTTTTACATACATGTGATATCTTTCGAAACAATTTGGCTGAAAATATTTGACATGTTCTGGCTGGCTGATTCAACGGCAAAAATGCTTTTAAATGCATTTAGTAAAAATTTTTACTAGAATTTTTTATTTTTAACTTTTATATCATTTTGGTTTCTCTAACTTTGTTTTGTTTTATTTATTTTTTTTTCTCAAATTGAAATTTTTAACTAAAACCAAGCAAGCAAAGAATGCTCCTTTGAAAAAAAAAAAAAAAAGCTGGTTAGATCGCCTTCGCCTCCCATTACCTTCATCGTGGAAATTTTAAATGGAATGAAAATTTTAGAGAGGATGGGAAATTATTTAAGGCAGATCAGTAAAGGATGGAACTATGTTTTGACAATCAAATTGGCTGATTTCCGCCAATTGGCTGAAGAATCACGTGTATGTTTTTACTGTATGGGACCCCAAATTCTGAAGGCCTAAAACTGCAATTTTTCCCAATTTTCCATATTTTTGGTCCTGATTAAAAAAAAAAATTAGTGCCACATTTTGTATACTTTTTTTTTTTTTTTAACTTTGTTGAAGTTAATTCCGTATTTTTCTTTTCTTTATCAATCAGTTTCGATGAAAGCATACTGGCTAACACAGATCTGACAGCATGGGCGTTGGTGCATGATGCTGACAGAGACATGGTGAGAGAGGATGAGACACCCCTCCAGAGTTTTTGTCTTGTTAGCACCTTGAACAACTCAGGCATTAAATTTTGAAAAAGTACCTACACGAGATTTTTTCTGTGCATCAATTTAGAAGATAATTAATTGCGTGTTGTAATAAAACAAATGGTTACTAATCACCATTTGCCTATATCAGTCTGCAAAACATATCGGTCGTCAGTGTTATTATTATGCTAGAGTACATATTTTTCTAAAAACAAGGCGAGCAGGTATTAGAACGTGGAGGTATAATCACCTTAGCTAGAAAGGAAAGGATACAGTGCCTGTCAGGGGTCCAAATTGAAGCCGTAGGACACCGCTTTATGGTCTTTGAAACTGATGTTTCCTTAAAAACTCTGATAGGGCTCGTTACAAGTCAAGGAGGAAGGTGCTTTCATAGTCATCTTTTGAGGCTACCTCTAAGAAAAGATTACATTCCTGCCTCTTTTTTACACACCTATTAAACAAAAATGCTTGCCTTTCTTTTATTCACTCCCCCCCCCTTTAAATCCCTTAGCTTCACATGGTAAAGTGAACCCTAATATGGTATCATATGTAAATATAAAGACTTTATGAGCCAACACTTGACCAGAAACGAACTTCGGTTCTATCTTTGAGAGCCAAAAGTACTTGCCTGTTACATAACTGCTAGTTACAGGCTCGAGAGCAGTGGTTGGAAGTAGCGCGCTACAAGTAGCGAAACTACTGCAGTAGCTACATTTTTTAGTAGTTTGTAGTGTAGCGCACTACTTTTAAAAAAAAAGTAGAGTAGTGAGTAGTGCAATACAAAAAAAACAGTAGTTTGCAGTAATTGCTGAAAACTACTTTTAAATTAAAAATATAAATAAATAAATGAAAAAAAAAATTTTTTTTAAGAGAACGAAGGAAAAAAACAGGGTTAAAAAGACTCTGACAAGTGCAAATCTTGCACGAGTACAAAAGCGGATGCAATGAGAAATAAGAAACATAAAGATATGAGCTGATCTTAGAGACATCATTTTGATGAAATAGATTCTATCTGATGTCATTGTTTTATTTGGCATCACAATTTTATATTCCTTTAAATAATTTTCATGTTCCTAAATATTCCCTGGCAAGAAATTATTAAAAAAGATGGTTGAATTCTTTCAATCTTTCAACTTTTGAATCCTTTCTTGTGGCAAATATTCATAAAAATTGTAAAAAAAATCTAAAAAGGACAAATTTTACCAAAAAAAGGAACAAAAAGGAAAAGTAACAAATAAATTCAAAGACAAATCCTTGTTCTATTCCATATTCAAATGAGTTAATTTATGAACGTAAACAACTTTTCGAATTTTTTCGGTCGAATCCTCAACAGGTGTATGCTTTTTATTTATTTATTTTTTTAAAAGTAGCGAAGTAGCGACTACAATTCAGAAGTAGTTTGTAGTCGCTACTTTAAAAAAAAGTAGTGGTAGTTGTAGTTAACTACATTTATAACAAAGTAGTTGTAGTTGTAGTTCCCTACAAAAGGAATGTAGTTTTTCCAACCACTGCTCAAGAGTACTGTAACTTCTTAATATTTTATCGGTACTACTTCATATTACTTTTTATTAATTGTAAAACCTTGTGATATTATACAAAATTGAAAAAGAAGTGCCGAACTTAAGGAGAAAAAAAGTTCATTTGTATCAAAAATACAAATTTTAGTTTAGAAAATCAATAATTGCAAGATAAAGAACTAAAAATGCTTTTATTAAGAGAGGGGCAGTTACCCCTCCCTGCCCACCTCTGGCAAGGCCTAGGAGTTAAGGGTTTTTTTCAACTGTGACGTTTAAGGTTCTGTTAAAACTGTGTTAAATTTTTTTAGAAATATAAACTGAAGTAAAATAAAAACTTCTTAGATTGCCTGTAAAATTCTAAAATATGCACAAAGCTTGGTTGAAAACTTGGTGAACTAAAATTGGTTTTATATGTATACAAAAAAGAAAAATGAATTAATACCTAACAGTCATTGCAATAGTAACAGAGTTGAAAAAATAAAGAAATAAAACCTAGTAACAATATACAAACAATATTTCATTACTTACTGTATGCAATACCATTAATAGTAAGAGAAGCTTCAGCAATGTTGGTAGACACCACAATTTTTCTTACACTTCGAGAAGCAGGTTTCAAAGCTCTTAGCTGTAAGATTTAAGACTGCTTAGAGAGAACATCACCAGAAACAATCTCTTGGATCATTAAGCCTTATTCGCATTGCGAAATTTAAACCGGGTTACTTTCATCCGAGTTAAAGATTGGCCATTTCCCAAAGGATTATCTTAACTTGAATGAAGATAACCTGGGTTAAATTTCGCAATGCAATTAGGGCTTCACAAAATCTTATGACTTAACCCTCTGAATGCTCAATTTTCTTAACGAAGTCTTCAAAAATATGCATATTTTTTATGTGTGAAAAACCAATATAAAACTTATGTACTAAATTTACACATTTTACGTTAGCAACTATCCTTAATATGATAAATCCTGCAACAAGGTACAAGAAAAGTTCTACCTTCATGTTCTTTACACCGAATTCAAACAACAATACTATTTTTTTTTCCAATTTTTGAACAATAAAAACCACACTTTTGATAAAATCCTCTCTTTACTAAATTAGGAGGTATCGGGCTTGTAAATTGGCAGAGTGGTCTGTGCAAATGCTTCAGAAAATTTATTGCTGACATTTAAATGATGGAATTGCGGAATAAGGTTTTAAATTACGTTGTGCACGTGAAAATAGCGGGATGAGCAAATTTTGTTACTTCTTCGTTGCCTGTGGAAATCGCAGGATAAGCAACCAGTGGGTTAATAATTTTCCGACAAAATTTTGCATTTTGATTTAAAAAATAAAAAAAACAGTTAAGTTTGAACTAAAAAAAAACATTGTGTCTAAAAACCTAGTTTTCTGTTTGTCAGTCAGAAATTATTGGTCCTAAACTATTTCCCGATTTTTCAAGGGTATAAAAGGAATTAAGTATGCAACAATGTTTAAGCCTTCATATTTTATACCTTATTTTCATTTAAAAAATCTAACGATGGTGTCCCAGCAGTCAATGAAATTTTTGAAACAATATTACCAAGAAAAAGGAAGCTGCACTTCATTCTTTTTAACTAAAATTTCAAACGAAGGCTGGAAAAGATAAACTGCTTCAACTTGCAGTAAATAAATATACTAGAGTAGCACAGTGGCATATATTTGTAGCATATAATGTTTTAGTATTTATTCAACAAATTCATTAGGAGTTAAAATAGGTGCCCAACAGTATGGAGTATTTAGATACTAGAGATTTTTGCACAATCTTCAAATTTTGGGCAATATTCTTCATGCTGACAAGATCAACAACTTAAAAACATTTAATACCCAGAATATATCTTTATTACAGGCAACCAATTTCATACTATAATGATGCAGGTAATGCCAACACCACCGTACTACTAAATGCTAACCGCATTTGCCTCAAAAAAAAATCTAACTGTTCAGAAGAAAGCATTACCTTGCAGCCTACAGCTATTAACGTCGGATCCAAACAATTCAAATGAAATTTTTGATTGATTCATTTCTGAATTTAAATTTAGAAATCAACCAATTGTTAACTTCTCTGCTATTTCCTTTGTTTTAAAGAGCTCCGATGTGCTCCGATGATGGCAGTGTGTTCAGAACTTTGTGCTTATTTCTATGTTAAAACCCAGTTGCAGTTTGCTTGTTTCGCTCTCATTCTATATAAGATTTAACGTAGCATTTGAGATATAGGAACTTACCTGTTCAGACATGGGAAGTGCTCCATAAAGTGGAACTACAAACAATTTCATTTCATCTTTTTTGTTTTTCAGATCCCTTGCAAAATCACTGCAAAACACCAAACATCATGAACTTCTTGAGATTAAAATAAAAAAAAAACACAAATAAGAAAATTAATCAAAAAATATTAATCTATTCTATGCTGTTATATTTTTAAAATGTATTAATTGCAAAAAATTCAAAAACGTATCGTGTAACTTATATAATATGAAGCAGTGCTAGAAATAAGTAGTCTTTAGCTCATTTTAATACCAGAATTTAAATTTGCTAGCTAGATTTACAATCTTAGGGGTCATATTTCATGTACCTAATATTTTTGATTGTATCAAGTCTCTCCTCCTAACTCAATATTTCTACCACCAATAAATTTTTAGGAAAGGAGCTAAATCTATTTGTAGGCAAAATTTAAATTAAAAAAAAAAACTAAATCAAGAACATTTAAAATAGACATAAAAAATGACCTTAATTTTGATTTATTCACTAATTTTTAAATAAAAACATTCAAGTACCACTTTACTTAGTATATTAATTCATTTTTGCTGCTAAAACTTACATGAGCTGTGATGTAACAATATCAACCTCCTCTTGGCCAGTCAGGAATACTAAAACATCGCCAGGTGGCTCATTTACATGTATTTTACACACAGTGTCAACGGAAGCTTTCAGGTAGTCTGCAACAGGTTCTTTAGAATAATGGACATCCACAGGATAGGTTCTACCTTCTATGCTTATAATAACAGCGGTATCTTTTTTCCTAAAATTAAACACATTATTAATAATAAAAATGTTTTGAAATTACTATGAAACAATATGAAACACATTAAATTTATTTTAATGTTTTAATATCTTATTCATAGCTGATGTTAGGGGTTTTCTACAAATGATGTAATGCTTTGAGGAAGAGAGGGTTCCCCCTCATCCAAACTCATTGTGAGTTTGTAGTAGGGATGCGACATCGACGTCGATGTTTGAAGTTCGATGTTCTCCAACATCGATGCTTTGGGTTCGATGTCGATGTTTTATATTCCAGCAAAGAAGTCTAAAGAAAAATACATGATAACCATACTTTTTGAAAAGTTTTCATGTTTAATTAAAATCTGCAATATTAACCTCATTGGAAAAAAAATCTGTCATTATTATCGATGTTTTGCTCTCGATGTTTCTGAAGCATTTATAATTTTTTGGCGTCTTTATTATGTCTTTTAATGATCGTTGTTTCGCGTTCAATGTTTTTTTTCTTTTTTTTGATGTCTTTTTTACATTTTAGCAATAAACAATAAAAACATGCGATGAAAAAAATTCAACTTTCTTTATCCACTAGTTGCAATATCTACCAAATTGGAATTAAAAAAAAAAACTAACGTTGATTTACTGTCAATGATTTTTAAACATCGTTGTTTTGCCTCCAATTTTTTTTTTTCGCTGATGTTTTACATTTCAGCAAAAACAGTTTTAGAAAAATATGCGACAAAGACAAAAAAGTTAGTTATACAGTTAATCAACCGTTATCTCACAGAAAAAAGTTTTCTCACTTGACATTGATATCTAACGGTTGATGTTTTTCCAGGAGACGAAAGATAATCTAATTTAGTGATATAAAGAGAAGTGCTTGTAATGGGGAATAACTGAATAACTGTACATCCAAATGAGTAAGAAATTTTAAAAAAAAGATTGATGTTTTGAAACATCAAATGTTTGAAAATATCAATGTTTTTTGGTCGACGTATGAATATCATCAATGTCATTATTTTCCAACATTGATGTCTTTAAACATTGATGTTTTGCCTTCGATGTCGCACCCCTAGTTTGTAGAAAAGAGGGAGGGGCTAAAACGAAGTATAACATCAGACATCACCGGCCACCTTGTTTAGTGGTCAGGGAAGTCTGTCCCGGATGGGGAGGTTCCGGGTTCAAATCCTAGCATGGCCATGGATGTTCTTTCGCTCCTGTAATTTTTTTTTGAGTGAATGTGTTGTTGTACTGTGAATGGCTGCCTCCCTATAAACAGGTCCCAATGGCTTGCGTGCACTGTGCAAGTCAAACTTCACACCTGATGATGGTGCAATTGAACAAGTGAAGCAACACACCCTAAGTTGCAAGCCAAGCTGGTACAAGACAACATCCCACATTTTGTATAGCAATATGTTTCTGAAAATTAGTATAAATTGTGAAAAGGGGAAGGGATAATGTGAAATGTGATGCTTTGTGACAAAAGAGGATCAAAAAATATTGAAAAAAGGGCAATTTCATTTTGCTTTATGTATAAGGGCTGTATGAAAAACCTTTAAAATAATTAACAGTTGCAGATCTGGCTGTCTTAAACTGTCAGTTCACTCAGCAATGCAGTGTAACAAATAACAAAGCCAACAGAATGTTGGGTTCTATCAAAGTCTATTTCACAAAATTCTAGAGAAGTTCTTCAAATTTCTGCCTAAGTTTGGTAAGACCTCACTTAGAATATAGTGTTATCCTTATCTCCTTATCTCAAGAAAGATATCAATTTATTGGAAAGGCTTCAAAGGAGGGCTATGAGGCTAGTAAATGGGCTACAATTTTAGTCGTAGAATACTTGATATGTATTGTCTTAATTAAAGGAGAGTAAGACGGGACATGATTCTGTTATTCAAGTTTATTAAAATGGAGACGTGAATGAGCTAAATTTTCGCATATGGCAAAACCAGAGGTTATTGTTTCAAGCACTTCCAATCCCAAGCTAATCTTGAAATCAGGAAAAATGGCTGCTTCAACAGGCTTGCAGGCATTTGGAATCGTTTACCAGAAACAGATGTTACTTGTAATGGTTTGAATAGTTTAAAGAGGGCTCTTGATCTTCAATGGGGGTTTATAAATTGACTAGGACCTAGAGCCTGTTGTTGATCGTCACTTTTATATAATGATGTGTGTATTTGTATAAAAAGAAGGCGATGACACATTTCTAAAAGCACTTACCACAAGAATAAAAAATCACTGACTTACTTGTCTTGAGATTCATTCTTGTTAAAAAACTTAAAAACAGTTTCTGCCTCAAAAGTAGCAGAAGATACTATGAGCTTGAGGTCTGGTCGTTTCTTGATGACCTTCTTGAGCAAGCCAAGAAGAATGTCACCGGTAAGAGACCTCTCATGAATTTCATCAAGCATGAGAACTGAATAGGATCGCAGAAGAGGATCGGCCATCATTTCATTAATCAGTATCCCCTCTGTCATATACTGCAAAAGATAGTCATTACAATATATTTTAGAAATATTTCAAATATTCAGTTTTTAAAGCAAATTTTAGCAATAATTTAACTTTAAGCACCATGTCTCCCATTTTATGAACAACGGAATACATTTTTTCTCCCACCTAGTAATAAAGTTAGATATTTTGAAATAAACTTGAGTTGAATAACTAAGTTCCTACTTCACTGGTAATTTTTTCCAAAATTACGTAGGGTAAATTCCCAAGTGATATAGCGAAAAATTTACATCATGGCCAGTCAAAGGGTTAACTAAACAATTGAGTAACAAAAAAATGCATACATTTTCCACTCTTATTCTAATTTTACAAACATACTAGTCGGCTGACTGAGGCAGGTGCTGTGTGCGATCTTAAAAGATAGGAAAATAAAAAGATGGGTGTAGCACTGGCCTCCTTTGGAAAGTGGAGGGATAAACAACATCTTTTGACAGCTTTTAAAGCCAACTGTGCCTGATGGAGGGTTTAAAAAATTCAGTAAAAAAATAGTGATTTGTAACTTCTGAATATCATGATTTTTGTTACCCACAGTGAAAACATGTTTCATGTGAACTGTTTCATTTCATAATCAAGAGCAGTACTAATTCAGAGCTGACATTCTACCTGAGATGTTTTCTGTTACCTCTATTATATGATGAGCTATTTCATTTAATTGTGTAGGTTTAAGCACCTAAATTTTAAGATTTTAAGGAGGACTTAACCTTTTGGAACCGGGCGGTACACATGTTGTACCATAAGTCTTTTTTCTTTAGAGGACGGGGTTGAAATTTTCACTCGAACCCTTTGGAACCAGGGATTTCTTCAAGGCTTCATACGTCTGGTACGAGAGTTTATACCTTCTCTTTTCAATGGAAAAGAAATCTGCGGTTCAACTGTCGTACTACCTGGGTCGAAAGAAAAATGTCCAAAAAACAGCCCGGATCCAAAAGATTAACACTGCCATTTCAGTGTGCATACAAAAATTTAAATTAGAATCAAAAAGGTTTTCAAATATTTAAAGATAATGTGTTTTTTTAAACTAGTATGAAAACCTTGATTTTAGTCTCTTTTGGATTAAAGCAGTCTTCAAATCGTATACTGTAGCCAACAAGTCTTCCTAATAAGGTCCCTTTTTCTTCTGCAACACGAGAAGCCAACTAGAAAAAAAATATTGCAATGAATGCAGAGTATCAGAAAATACATAATGTAACTGAAAAATATGAACATAAATTGCAATCATGATACTTGGCATCCAGTCTCAGAAATAAGAATTCAAATCTATGCAGCTGTGTGGCAGAAAGCTGCCGACACGGCGACATTGACGCAGAATCAGGGAGACAGTGTGCAGAAAGATTTTTGTGACTGAGAGGAAAATAAAGGCTAAGAAAAAAAAATAATATAAAACAGCCACCAGAAAAAAACCTATGAATCTATAGTATTAATGTTAACATTTTTATAAATATAAAATCCTTGGTGTTACTGTAACAGGGTTGCATATGTATTTATTATTGAAGAATATTCTAGTGTTGCAGAAAGAAATTGGTTCTAGAAAATTTTTTGCAGAAAACTGAAAAAAATTCTGCCACAAGGCTGTGCAGTACAATGCAAATGAAGTTTTAAGGGCTCAAAATGAAAGCTTTAGTTTGTTTTTTACTGAATCAAATAAGTAGGGTCAGGTGGGGGAAAGTGGTGGCACGGGGGAAAGTGGTGGTATATTAAAAAACTCCTCTTTTCATATATTATTAATGCATTTTAATAAAAAATTTTTGTAGTGAATAATTTTTGAGATTATGACAGTCATTTCTATTTTAGTTTAAGAATCTGGCAACAGAAGAATTGTTCTCAAATTACACTGTTTATGTTCTTTGCCATATGCTTGTTCACATGTGATGTTCCAAAACTTCTATACTGTACCTCATTGTATTTATTTAGCTCTGATATTTTTATGTAGACTTGTAGATGAACATCTGAGGAACACATTGATATAAGAAGGTAAGAAAAATATTAATATTTGAATTATTTATAGATGGTTTTCTCTGGTGGGGTAAAGTGGTGGTAGGGTTAGGCTTAAGTATGGACTGTATGATATTGTTGTTTTTCTCACTATAATGCATTTTTTAAATATATTTCTTCAAAGAATTTGGTAATTCAAATATTAAATACTTTTGCATCAAGTATAAACATAATTAGTAAGTTTTAATTAACTTTTAATTATTTTTATTTATCATTTTTTTTTTTAATATGTTGGGAAAATATTTGAAAAATCATTTAGATGGTAATGTTTTATTGCAAATAATACATTTTATCTTTTTTTTTCCAGTTTGACAATGCCTAGACATTACGTGAAGAAAACTAGTGGTCCAAGGTACACTCCAGATGACTTGCAAAATGCTTTGTTAGAGGTAGAAAAAGGATCTTCAGTTTATGCTGCTGCAAAAAAACATGGTGTTCCAGAGCAAACTGTAAGAAGATGGGTGAATCAACAACCCTCGCATGCAGGACCAGGAAGGAAGTCCTTCTTGACTACTGAAGAAGAAAAGTGCATAGTTGTGGCTTTGCAATTTTTGGGCAAGTGTGGTTTCCCTTTCGACAGAAGGGATGTTTTAAATTTAGTTGAAAGTTACTTAACTAAAAATAAAAATGCTCAAAAATTGTTTGCTAATGGAAAGCCTGGTATTGAATGGGTTCGAGGATTTGAAGACAGATGGAAACAGAATTAAATAACGGACGAAATGATATATTTACAAGATAGTATTAAATAATATATACCGTAAAACCTCTTTAAAGGATACTTCAAGATAGCAGAAAACAGGGGTGGAAAATCTAAAATTAATATTTGTATCTGTGAAAACACCAATTTTTTTTTATAAGACAATGCTAATTTGTATCGGAACAATTAGTTTTACAATCACTAGACGACAATTTTCTACCACCACAATACATTTTTAAACTTTCATAATAGAAGAGAAGTTACTTCATACGCCTCTGATAAAATTGGAGTCTTGATAAAATTGGAAATGAAATGTTTGAAACAATTCAAAACTTTACACATTAAATTTGAAAAAAAAAAAACAGGCTTTTGAGTTTTACGATTTAAGAGTCAAACAAGAAATTTAGATGCAATAATTGTGGCAATTTCCTAACACTGGTGAAATTTTAATGAAAAGCTAGATGTTAAAGGTCACGTTTCTTTTCCTTTGATACAAAATAAAATTAGAAACCTTAAAAAAAAATCACTACCCGTTGGAAAACTAAAACATTTGTAGATTTTAGTAGTGTCATCAGAGGAAATAAATATAACTAAATTGTTTTATATATATTATAGTAGAAAGGTATGAAATATCAAAAGATTTTCCAAGTATGAAATTAAGAGAAACATAATCATCATAATGAAAGTTCTTCTTTCTCTCATACACTATTAAAAAAAGTACCAACCATGGTTGCTGCCACTCTCCTTGGCTGTGTTATTCCTATGACAGCATTTTGTTCTGCCCAACCAGTTTCTAACAGGTACTGAAATATTTAAAACAAATATTTAGAGCAAAACAGGGGTGGGGATTTTGCAAAAGCTTTTGATAATTACTTAACATATGGTAATTCTATTAATATTTTTAACAATAAGAAAAAAAATCATTAAAAGAAAAAAAATTAGAGATCCAGCATTACACATCAATCAAATATTTATCGTATTTTGGTGAAATATATACCTGTGGAATTTGCGTGCTCTTCCCACATCCTGTTTCTCCCAGCACAATAACTGTTTGGTAATGTTCCAAAAGATATAAGATATGATTTCGATACTAAAAGAGGAGATCACAATGAAATGTGCCAAAAACAACTAATATGAAAATTAAACATAATATTGCAATAAAATCAAATGAAAATATCAAATGTATAAGAACACCAAATCATATTCAAATAGAGTCAAGCAAAATAGTTACAAAAGTAATGAATACATCTAAGATTTTTATTAATTAACAAAAATGAGAATTGAGTTTAAAAAAAATGTTAATAAAAACAATTTAACGCAAAAAAAGACCACAGTGTGACCTCTCAAAAGATAACCCTCCCGCTGCTTATCCCACAATTTCTACAGGGAACGTAGAAGTAAAATTTATTCATCTCGCAAATCTCAATACCGTTATTTTGACATCTACATGTCAATAACACAATTTTTAAAGTATTTGCACTAATCGCATGTCCAGTAGGTAAGCCAAATACCTCTTAAAATAAGAACTAAAGGGTTTCCCCGAAAGTGTGTTGTTCCTTGCTTAAAGAATTAGGTTTAAAAAATTAAGGAAACTCGAATTTGGGGTAAGGAATATGAAGTAGAACTTTTCCTTGAAACTGGTTATGAGATCTATCATACAAAGCGTAATTTTTAACCGAATTTGTATAAATTCAGTTCATATATTTTACTTGTTTTTTTACACATAAAAAAATTACGCATGTTTTTAAGCGACTCTTACAAAAATTGAGTAGCCAGAGGGTTAATAAAATAGGCATAATCAACGTAATTACACACAAAATTTGCAAGAATCTGCAGACATGTGTTTCAGGATACAAGAAACCCCTTTTTCAATGCAAAGAAGTGTGAGCTTTCGTATGAAAAATCATTCGAGAAAAGCGTACAAGAAAAGAATTTGTGTCTGCAGACTCTTGCAAATTTTGTCCGTTATTACATTGATTATTCCTATTTTATTTTTCAGCACAAAGGTATTTATTCAATTCTTCAGAGAGTTAATACTTTGAAGCAGGATTGGAGTGGAAAAAAAAGATAGACCTAATTCAAAGCAAAAATCTTAAGTCATAATCATGCTGTTAACTATATCTTGTCATAAATAATGACATCATATTCAGATGAGGGTTTTTCAACAAATGATGCCACCCTTTGAAGGGAGGTTTGCAAAACTGAGTTTTAACGAAGGAAAAGGAGGAGTTAAAAAGGGAAAGTTGTATAGATGTAATAATATAATTAAAATATTAAATGAATGAAAGGTATGACTCCCTTTAGGAGATTTTCGCACAGAAAAAACAAACAATGACTCGCAAATGAAAAACAAAGCCTAATCAGATAAAATATGAAATTTAAAACTTGGAGTAACAAATTATCTAACTTATTGTTTCTTTGAAACTATTTTAATAAACATTGAAAAAAATTTACAACTGCATTTAACACTTATTTCATAAAAAATATTACATCAGGTTTTCCTACATTGCAAAGTCATAATGCATGAAAAATTATTTTTACGTCATACAATGAATATTTTCTAAATTTTAAAAACCTATGCAACTTTATGGTAGGGCTCGACGATGCATCAGTGTATCCCGTAACACCGCTGTATGCACTACATCATTACACCAGTTTAAAATTGTTTTCTAAACCAATGCATGGGCACCGCCCCCATGTACGGTACACCAGTTCTAAGTCCTATACCTATTTTAATCTCTTGGTCACACCAGTGTTGAATTGGTAGCGAGAAATTCAAATCCAGCATAGCAACCAACAACAATGATCCATGTTACTTCTGCCAATTTAATCGTAATCTCTTACAAAGGTGTTGAATTGGCAGCTAGCCAAAACAAATTAACAACCTGACCAATGTCAAACAATTAACGGTAGGGAATTGGATTTTCAAGGAGCCTATCAACCAAAATTTACAGCTCTGGTTAGAAATTGTGTGATAAATCACTGCAACTGTTTAGTTTGGAGCTCCTGCATTTTGTTTTGATTTTGCAGAACACAGAAGTAAGTAATGAAATCCTGCGCTCTTTGACACTTGGCTAAGGCATGTGCATGTTTGCACTTGTTTGGCAGCACTTCTACCAGTTAATGAGCCTATTTCTGAAAGAAAACGAAAGCTATTCAATGTTATATTTATGATAATTTTATTCAACAAAAAGAAAGAGCTTCGAGTCTCAAAAAAAAAAAAAAAAACTATCTCAAAGTTTTAGATATGGGATTTTTTCCTATTTATCCTTTTTCTTCTTTTGTTTATACTGTGTAGCAAGTACAGAGTGAAAAATAATTATCTCTTTCCTTCACCAGAGTTTATCATATTGTCCTTAAGCTGAAGTCGTTTTTAAAAAAAATATCCACAGTAAATCGTTCTTAGGAGTGCCCAGCATTTACTGAATTACTTCAAAAGAAAAAAAAAACAAAAGTCGAGCTTGGGAATATTTTGGGTTACCCACAAACGAAAAAAGGAAAAGATAGCAATTTGTAAAGTATGCAAATCGATTTTTTAAGCTAAAGGCGGAAGTGCATTGAATCTTATTATACATTCACTTTTCATGCATGACTTCAACTAAATTTTTTTTTTTACATTGCGATGTAAGATTGGCGATGCATCACAATGTAGAAATTCCTACATCGCCCAGCCCTATTTCATGGACAATCAGTATCAAATAATCAAGAGTACAATGAACAAAAAAAGTGACAAAATTTTCAATTTGCCACAGTCACCCCCCTCCCTTTAATTGAAGGAAGATCATTGGCTCTCCAATTAGATTGCAGAACCTAAACTCAAATCAATGAAATGTAATTATCCAAGCAAAATTTACAATGCAAGATAATAAGTGTATGTAAACGGGAGGAGGTATGGATAGGGACAAAATGAAAGAACAGTTTTAAAAGTGAAATAAATATTAAAATTTTATTTAAGACCATAGCATTATTTCAGCGATTGATAAGCCAATAATACTTTGAATATGGGAAGCTTCTGACGTTGTTGTTCATAAGATAATAAAGAATCAGGGTTGTATGCCGCAGGTTGGTCTGACTCATATGGATCTTTCCTTTCTTCAAAAACATCAAAACTGTGATCACCTGCAAATAAATGAATTTTAAGGAACTGAATAAACTAAACTAGAGTAAAAGTAAACTAAAGAGCCTTTGAAACACACAAACCAGGTTTTAAAAACTTCGGTTTAAAAGTCATTTTATATAACTACAGATAAATTTGATGAAGGGTGATGTTTGTTAGAAAAATGATGTTTGTCAAATTAACATTTGACGTGACTCAAAAGCAAAATTCCGAGTAGCAACAAAGGAGAAAACTTCATTTTGTCTTTTAAAGTTGGGAGCACACCTTCCAATAAAAACTGTCGAAATTAAAATCCTTATGAAACTTGTATTTTAGCGGCAAAATTTGCAAAATTTTGTAGATGGCATATGTAAACATTGACGTACGTTGCCATTTTGAAATTAAAATGTCTCAATGAACCACACGATCCCCTTTAAAAACGAAAAACCTCTTTATTTTTCCTTTTTTCTTTAAATTAAAATTGGTATTGTAAGCTAAATAAAGTTGGATGAATTCAGACATCCAAGAAACAAAAGATTATAGGGCAGGTGGGTGGTAATTTTACGTCACTCCCCCTCCATTTATTATTTACTTAACAATTTTATGAAACAGGAAGGTAATAATTGAAATAATTCTCATTTAAAACCTCATTTATCCTATTGTTTCAATTTTAAACTGAAAATCAAGTATGGAAATAACTATCGTTAGCGAAAATGATAACAATAATTGCTCTCCAGGTGGCGCTTTAATTATGTTTAGCAGCAGACTAGACTGCTTTCATCTATAACGGGCGGTCAGAGTCGTGAATTATTAAAATCTAATAAACTTATTATATTTATAATGAACTGTGTATTTCACCGATCGGATTGTAGAATATCAGGTAAGTGATTCCTTTTTCATTTTATTCATTTTTACTTGGAAGGTGAAGTATTTTCCTGAGATCCCAAGCCATCAAAAAAATTGATGATTGTCAATTCGCTCTCTTATCATGTTATGAATTCTAATATACTGGAGATCTATATCTCCCACACTTCGCTCATTAATATTCCGCTGTCAAGATAGACGGTTTTGAAATGCGCCGCATGCTGAGAAAGTGAAAAGGATGATTTGTATTATTTTTTCCACTCTTGACTCACTGCTTGTCATTGAAATGGTAATTCCTATATGGATTTTTTTTTTTTTTTAATCTATGTTATTTGCTACCTCCCTATTTATGTTTCAAGTTTTCAAATAGTTTTCATCTACTTCAAGTGTCTAAAAGCAATTTTTGTGCTGAGAAATGATATTTTTGTTTTTAATTTAATATAAGCTTTTAGTCTGAATAAACATTTGCTTTCAATGGATCGGTTACGAATATCAGGTCCAATTGTAAACATGTTACATTCGTCGTAGATTCTTTTAAAATTTAACTATTTTTAAAAATTCAATTTATATTTCCTTTTGAAACTGATTTTTAAAAATAATTTCCATTCTTAAAATACACTAGATTTAAATTTGCATGAAATCTTAAATGTGAACTTAATTTTTCAATTGCATCTAACATTTAACATTTTATCTCTTTTAGGATATGAGTATTATTACATCTAAATAATGAGTGATCATCATTAATCATAATGCTGGGACAGTCAAATGCATGTGTAAGTAAATGAAATATTTCTCTTTGAAATGATTCTCCCTTTCTTTCAAACTGAATTCCAAATTCTAAAATATTTGGTAAAATTGAGGTATTCAGATGGCCTCGTTGAACATTTCAAAAATCTGGCAAGCCTTTTTATCGGAGTGAATTAATAAATCATAAAATTGCTTTTTATTTTTTTTTTTTTTTCTGATAAAATTTGCCTTGAATATGTCAATGAAGAAATTCGCAATAACAGACCTGATTTGAGTCTAAAAAACTTAATGTTTGTTTTTGCATTCTGAAAAACATGTTGTTCAATATCAAATACGTTTTTTTGGAAGATAATGTATTATGTCCCAAAAAATTTCTCTTGTTTATTATATGCTTTCCAAAATGTCTCCTATCGTTTCATGTATATTTTTCATAACCGAATATAAGTTACAACTTAACTGTAAAATGTGTAACTTGATTGGATCTTTCTAACAAATATTTTAACTCGTTTATGATCAAGAGCAGATCCAGCATCTGGTTAAGTTCTGATACTACTTCATGCAGGTTTTTCATTACCAAATATAAGTTTTATAACTTGTTGCAAAATAGGTTTTTTTTTTTCGTGTATGTTTGTTCTTCTTTCACACAAAAACTACTGAATGGATTTTAATCAAACTTTTACCATAATTAAATGTTCAAGATTTTTCTCAAGTCAAATCAAAAAGTAATTTTTTTTTCAACTTCATGATTAATATCCACATTTTTACCATGATTTGCATTTAAAACATTTTGTACTCTTAGTTGGAAGTAGAATATTTATCCTTAAGCAATGTGTTTTTCATTGTGCTTTGCAACGTGCAAATATTAATTTGTAGAATAAATTGCATTCCTTTATTAGTACATTGTTCATTGCATCAATTATTTTCGCGAGTTTTGTAAATATGTTTTCAAGTATTGATAATGTAATCGCTTGAATATTGGCAACTAATAAATGGATTAGGTTCATTATTTTCAAATTTGATGGAGCTTTAAATACAACTTAAATTTGTTTGCATTGATTGGGCGCTTTCTTGGGGTACTTACAACTGGGCAGTTACTTGGTAGCCAATCAAACATGAATTTCCCCAAATATTGCATAATACCAAATTTGTTGCAAAAAGATTTTAATAACTGAGATTCTCAGCGATTTTTTCAACTGACGCCAGTTTTTGTGTCAAAGACTACGTAATAATACTTTACTTCTTACACGATGTAACCAAAATAAAACGAATATTGTCTGATATTTGTCGACTGCCGCAAAATCTTAATCATCGAGATAATACTCCCCCATTTGAAAATTTCATTTTTTTCATTTGTTGGCTGATTCCATATGTATCCATCAAAAACCTTTTTAAAATTATGTCAAAACGTAAAGTAATTTGCATGCTAAGTTAATAAAACCCTTAAGCAAGACTAAAATTACCGTTAATTTGTGTTTTGCACAAATAATTGTCAAATGTTCCCTATTAATTTCGAAATTATTTAGGACAAAAACTTTTAGCATCATTCTATGGTCAGCAAGAGTATCTCAGCATTTGATGACTATTTCTCAGTGACAAAAATTAGTGACATAATAATACTTAATGTATTTCCATAAAGTAAGGAGGGGAGCAAAATTATCCTAGGTATCCCAAACCAATTACGCAAAAATTTGGCAACATTTTAAAAATCGTCAAAGAGGTGTGTTTTGAGTTCTTTCAGTTCAGGAGGAAAAAAAAAGGTGTGTATAAATTGTTTCTTAATATTGTTGCTAACCAAGGCAACACCGGGTATTTTTGCTAGTAATACAATAAAATCTCCCTTCGTTGCATGAAAATTTGGCCGCTCAGAAGGGGTAGCCGCTTAAAAGGGTTTCCATTATAATTTCGAGATAATTTCTATAACACATAGTAATGCAAGCAAGTCTAACACATATTTTTTTATTTTTAAGGAAGCTTCAGGCTTAAATGTAAATCACTAACTAATTTGTCATTGCGTTGAAATTTAAAAGCACTATCTCCTCCCCCCCCCCCTCAAAGTCTCTTGCTTTGAAACTTAAGCTTGCTGATGATTACAAAACGTGTCAGAAAATTCCTTGTCAGAGAACTTAAGCCAAGAAAAAAAAAATTTCTGAAAACGCTGTTTGAGACTAATAAAAGCTCTCTTCGACAATCTTACAATTCAGATCACTGACCAACAAATGAATGAACTAGCCTGAAGGAAGTTTTTACCCGAAAATTATTGTAATCCATCAACAGTCAGTAACCTCCCTTAGCCGATTTCAAGCCGAAAGGCTGAAGATTCAAGTCATGAAGCGAAAAGATTTTTCTCAAATTTTGTATGAAATCATTTGGCGATCGTTCAGAGGGGTTGAGAGGCCACTGCTAGGGGAAATTTAAACATTTGGGTCTGTGGCATGAAAAATTGGCCTTTAAGAGAGGTGGCCGCTTGGTGGAGAAAAGTTTTTTTTACTGTACATCCAAATGTTGTTTCCATTACGTGAAATGAACTTCTGAGCAGCTTTTTATTTCAAATCAGAGGCATACATAGTTATTTTTGACTTCAAATTTTACACACTCCAGGATCCCCTGTACCTACCACAACTCGTGGTTTAACCGGGATAGGACTCTGAAGAGCACTCTGTTCTTTTTGAACCAGGCCAAGGGCTGAGCAAACCCTTGGTCCAGCACCCCCAGAAGTATCATTTCACTTGAAGGACTTTGTGACCACGACATTTTTAACGTCCCCCAGCAACCATTAATCAAGACCGTGGAACTTTAATCGGCTGGGATCAAACCCGAGTCCCTCCGGTTACGAGTCCAACGCCTTACCGATTGGGCTACCATGGCCCAGTTATTTTTGACTGTATGATGATTGGAACAAAAAAAAAAAATCATTGTATGATTGTTTAATTTTGTTATTCAAATCAGTCAAACACTACTATCAGGAATTGCAGTTGACTTCATTTTCATTGGTTTATTTCTATCATTTCGGGAAACATACCTCCCTCCCCTCTTAATTTTAAATGAATTTCTTGCTATCACTTTCCCAAACAGGTTGTTGTATAGTTAGTTGCCTTGAAATAAATATAGTTTAGTCGCAAGCTGCCTTGCGTTTTATTATTTTATGCACAAAAGCATTTCATCCTCAATCGCTTTTTCTGTTGCTCGGTCAAAATAACAGCAGGAAATATGTTTAGATATAACATGTATTATATCTTGCCCCCCCCCCCCTCCCCCCATCTCTCTCAAACCGTAGCGTACACTGCAACCGATGCGCTCCTATACTGCAATGCAACCCGATCTCTCTTAAAAACCACGCCCATTTTTTGTAGCCCATTCATTCTCTTTCAGCTTTAAAAATCAGCAGGCAACACTCCCATGTCAGCCCTTTTTCTGTATCTCTCTCTTTTTACTACTTAATTCCCAGACTTGTTCTTGTAGCGCTTCTGTGACACTTTTTTATTTTTTTTATTTTCTCATGTATTCTCAGATTCAACCGGTTTTACAGTTTTAAGTAGGAAAAGAACCTGGAATCCCTACGCTTTTTTTCCACCTAAGTCAAAGGCTTTTCCAACCCAACCAGCCAGCCAGCCAGCCAGCCCACTTCTTCCTCCCGTTTCGGGCGGAACTGAATAATTCAATAAATATTCTTTTCTTCATTGAATGAAGCTGCTCGTAATCAAATCACGTGTTGAATGCCGCCGCGCCGTATAATAGTTCAAGGGTCTGTTTGCGTTACTGGAAGTTGTTCTGCTTCTGGTGAGTGATTCATAATTCTTTGCTGATTGTGACCCGAGCTGCTTGGCGACCCCGAATTTCTGTGACATTATATTGACAGTGGGTTGTTTTGCAGTAACCATTGATAATTTAAAACGGTCGGTGCTATTATTAGGCTCTATTTTATCCCCCCCCCCCCCACTTGCGCGTAACTAACTTCTCTGCAACTTTCAAAGTGGAATAACCCCAACTGCGGTTCAAGGAGCAACTTTTTCTTCGTTTAGCACAGTCGAACCTGCTGATCTCGAAAACCTCTCTATGTCGAAATTTTTCAATTTCCCTGCTTTTACAGCATAAATTTAATGTTTTTTCTCATGTTTATCTCGAATGATTTTTCCCGAAAACCTCTATATCTCGAATTTTGACGACTCTCATTTTTGAATTTCATCTCCAGCCACCTTTATCAATGGTATAACTTGGAGACAAAAATCATCTTTTGCACAATCATTCAAAGACTATGTTCGTACTTAAAGGTATGCATTAACTTGCTGCCGATATAGTCATCACAATTAGTAAAACGTGGACTCACAACATGTCGTACAGTAAAATATTCAACAATATCAATGCAAAACAATCTATTAAGTATTTGACTTTGTTCCAATTGCTTATTTTTGTAAATTTTATCACAACCTCTGTATCTCGAAACCTCCGTACCTCGAATTTTTCTTCTGTCCCGTGAAATTCGAGATAGACAGGTTTGACTGTATTAGGCTCTATTTACCCCCCCCCCCCCCACACGCACTTGCACCGTAACTAACTTCTCTGCAACTTTCAAACTGGAAAAACCCCATCTTTCATTTACCCTGCGATTCAAGGAGCAACTTTTTCTTACTTTAGTACTAGTTTTTTCAAATTGAAATACATTGACCTTGCAACTTGCCTTGCATCTGACATCCATGTCCTGTCCATGGTGAGTAGAGGGGTGGGGACATTAGGAAGAGTGCTCCAATAAAATTTCAGCGGTGTTGTATTGGGAGGGTTGCATCTCTTTTTTTTTGGGGGGGGGGGGCGCTAGTGCATATGACGCAGTATGTCTATTTAAACATTAGGTTAAGCAACTAGAATTAATAGCTTCAGGCCTGTTGTGAAAAGGTAGTACATTTTGAAACTAAAAGCACCAATAATACAAATGAAGTACGCTAATTGCGATGAAACTGCAAGATATTAACTTTTACATTTTAATTAACTACAATATTGTATTTATTTTGCTGGGTTTTTTTCCCCTCGGTGTTAAATTTATTCATTGATAGTTTCCAATTCTTGAATTGCGGGGATGATATCGCGAAGTGCCATTGAAATTTTCAGAAAGGGGAGGGGGAGCGTCATCGTCTTTGGGGGATGGGCACCCCTGTGGTAACATATATAGATTACTCTAATTTGGAATCGACAATGTTACACTGACCGTGCTCATCATTTATCGCAACTGTAAATATTGACTCACTGTCCACAAAGCCCATTGAAAAAGTAATGTTTTAGATAGTTGACGCACATGAATGAATGCACACTCATCTTAGTGGGGGGAGGGGGAGGAGAAAGAAGAGAAAAAAATACCTTTTTGGCGGTAAGTTATTTTCCTGTAAAACTAATACGCAGTATCCATGAAGTACAGTCGACGCTCGATATAACGACCATCTCCGTCCCCCTGAAAAAGGTCTTTGAAACGAGTGGTCGCTGTAAGAGGTAGAAAATAGAGTATATTGGGATGAAGTAGGGTTTTTCCCACCAGTCGTTGTATTGGATAGTCTTTATAACGAGTGGTCGTTATAACGAGCGTCGACTGTATTAAAAAGTGCAAGGTAATTGATAGCAGTTGTTTAGTCCTTCACAGAAGAAGTCAACAATTCTATTTTCCATTGTTTGAAATATTTTCCTGTCATTATTATTCTTCGAAAGAAAACGACTTTGAAAGTTATGCCAATTTTACTCGAAGCTGTTTTTAGATGTTTGAAAATTTGCTATTTAATGACTAATACCTGCGATGTTTTCTTGTTTTAATTATTTTTCAGTGAATGTTTTGAAAAGACTCCGTTTGTCGTGAAAAGCAATTTAAATTTCCAAACAACTGTAAGCATACTTAAAAGCACTGGCACGAAAAGCACACACAAAGAAATTCATTCTAAGCTTACTCACAGCCATGAAGTGAAAATCGGATGCAGGAACTACAAAATAATATTATTCATTGTTTCAAAGGAGCAGAGTTACTCTAGAAAATACACTGGTTTCAAACTTTTACAGGTCGTCCTGGTTCGATAACGAAAAAAATATGATGGGCAATTTTCAATAGATATGTGTGGGCGTTTGGTGGAGGAAAGTAACAGCTTGTGCATCGTTTTGTAACATCCACACTGGTCAGGGGATTTAGGAAACAAAATCACTGTCATTGCTGGCGCAGAAGAAATAAGGTCATCAGAACAAAAGAATGTTGTAATGAGCAAGAGATCTATGTTTTATTACGGAATTTTTCAACGTATATGGGGAAAACTGCACTTTTTCCCTTTTTTTTTTAACATAAGAGGTTTTATTATTATTATTATTACTAGCTTTATACCCGGCGTTGCCCGGGTGCGCATTAATATAAAACTTTAGCTTCTCAAAAAATTCTAATGAAAATTTAACGCAAAACTTGTTCATAAACAACGTTCTTAGTTTCACCTTCAGGCGCAAGAATAAATAAATTTAGTCTTGATGTAGTAGTTATCTCTTGTTCTTTTAGACGAAACTGACGCTGACTCACTGCCTCCGAGATTGTCTCTTGATCTAGCGTGCTGCTCAATCTCTTATGATCTCTTAGACGATACTCACGCTGCTCATTGCTTTCTGATGCTCTAGCCGTCATATTTCTAATGTGCACTGTCGCTGGTCTTCGATTTCTCTCCTCAGGACTCTCGTTTTTCAGCCTTTTTTTTTTTTTTTTGCCTTAGGATGAACTTGTCCCATTGCTTTCCGTTTCTTCGGAGGCATTTTTGCAGAGTGGTAGCTAAATATACTTACAATTCAAAAAATTATGTTTTTCTTAATCGTTGTTTCCGAGCCTCGAGGTAGAAAGGTTGATAAATCAGAAATAAATTACTTTCTCGCTTTAAAGGTTTATCTCTATCAGTTGAAAAGAAAAAAAAAAGCAGTTTAATTGTTTTTGACTTATTTCATGCTAAAATGAAATAGGTGAGCCTTGAAATGAAAATTCATTGTTTTAATTTTAATCTTTGTTGGAAAATGCTAATATTTAAATACCATAAATTTTATCAATTTGTAACCTAAAGGCTCATGTCGATTAAAAAAATAGGCCTAATAATAGGCTAGATTCCTATAAAAGGGTCATTTTTTGACAAAAAACTTGAATTTGAGCTTTTTAGATTTTTTAAAATTTCAAGACCCCGCCTATGAGAATTCTAGGGCATCAAGGAACCTCTGTGTCAAGTTTGATGAAAATCTGATGCAAACTGTGGATTTGTATAGAGAACAAGTATACATACACTCATTTTTATAGATATAGATTATTATTATTGAAAAATAAGGATCAAACTCACTAGGGTCAAGAGGACCGTTGCTTCATCATATATTCTATTGGCTCGTTATTGTTTTTGTGGTTTCGGACCAACAAGCCAATGTTGATTGGTAGAGTTGACCACTTGCGGTGTAGTACTTTCGTGGTCAACCTAAAAAAGGTGGTCAACTTACAACGGTTGTCCACTGAACAGGTTTTACTTTATTGCACTCTTTAGGAGTAGTCTATAAACTTGATCAGCCTTCCTTTCATTAGTAACCCTTAAAAATTACTATTTGGTATGATATTGCACTTGTCTATGTCCATCGAAAATTTCTTATTAAACCCCTAATTTTAAATAAAATACGTTTTGCCAAAATTCCACAAGGAAATTTATTTTGCTTTCCTCTTTCGAGTAAGTACTCTATCACACCTTGTTATGCATAGCATGAAAGTTTATGGATCGTAAAAGCAAAGAAACTTAACAACCAATGGCAAGGTGCCAGTTTAAGTCATCAATCCTTTTCGTTTCCCCATTCATACCGTTTCAAAATTTCCCCCGATAATTATTTCCTGAATAATTGGAACAAGAAAAATGATTATTCATCCATTGTTTCCCGAAGAGTTTACAAATGGAATTTGGAACAAAACATGTGCTGAAAGAATATTTAAATTATTTTTTAGGTTTAGTTTCGGCTAATTTGACTTTCATTTCGTTTGATTTTTTTTAAATTTCATTTAACTTTTGCGGGAACGATGTCCGACAAAACAGCTCAAAATATTGCTGTTAATTACGAATAAAATGAGCATGAAAAAAATCCCTTTTTGCGTTATAAATTTTTCACCAAATGGTATATTTTAATTTTGCGATAAAATCAAGTCTGTCATTTAGATCTTCAGGTGGGGGCAAATGCCTCTCCCTCCCCGGCTTCGAGATATTGATGTATTTACAGAGAGTAGGTATGATTTTAGTTGTTTTCTGGTATAATTTGCATTAACTATACACTTAGGGTGAGCCGAAAATGACTTTTTTTTATTTCGATGATGGGTGATGCGGAAAAGTGTCATTGGGAGACCAAAGTGCACATGAAGAATTTGAAATTTTTTGGTCAATTTCTTGATCAACCGCGATTGCGTTGAAGTTTGGAAAAAATGCAGTTTTTTGAGATTTTTAGGAAATCATTTTGAAAAATTTTTCAGCCCCTAACATCTAAAAATGCATTATATGTGACATACAATGTAGTTGTTTCAGATAAGTACGGCGAAAACCGCATGTTAACGTTTTGACAAAATTTAATTTAAAACGTAGAAAAAAAAAGGAAATTGCCAAATCTTCTAGGCATTTGTGGAAAAGGAAGAAATTATACCATGACCTCAAAATTTTTTATGGAATTTCTATGCCCCCAACGACACCGTTTCCGCCCTACCCGTTATCGAAAATAGAAAAAAAAATTAATAATTTGCAAAAAATCTTTTAAAAAATGAATTTTTTCTCAACTTCAACGCAATTGCGACCGATCAAGAAATTGACCAAAAATTTTTAATTTTTTATGATCACTTTGCTCCCCCAATGGCACCTTTTCCGCAATACCCAGATTCGAAATTAAAAAAAAAAAAAAAAGGGTAATTTTCGGCCCACCCTACTATACACCCTTTGACTCCCCCACCCTTCTTCCCCTAAAAAAAATAAAAATGTCGGGCTTGGATAAAATATGTGATCAAAATGCTTTTAGTCATCAAATTCAATGCTGTTAATTCTTGCATCACTGACAAATGCGATGGCATAACCTAAGGTCATAACATTGAGACTCTAGCTTCTAGCATGACCATAACTTGATTAAAATTTTTATACCGCATATTTGGTAATGACCTCTGAGCTTAAGCTATTTTGCTTTTTATCGAATATTTTATTTGCTTGTTTATCTTTTTTTTCGTTTTTTTTTTTTCGTTTTTTTTTTTTTTTTTTTTTTTTTTTTTTTTATTTGTATGTGAAAATTCAAAAAACCATACAGTTAAGAAAATTCTCTGACATCTCCGGTTAATTTGTTTTAGTAGCCCAGCTGTTAAAACCCTTTTGTTAGAAACTTTTTAAACCCTTCCGTTGCTTCCAATTTTGTGAAAA
>JAXGGA010009630.1:0-30000 GCA_038373865.1 Uloborus plumipes
TCATGAATGTGCATTTGTGTGTATCTTTTCCATATCACAAATTAGTGTGTTAAATTCACCTTTGGCCAGGAACAGTTAAGTGGGATCCCTAGATGAATATTCATAGACTGATAATAAGAAATCTTTAAATCATATTCCAATTTATTTTGAATCATTTGAAAACAGATTACAAATGTTTTTAAATCATCCTTTTGCAGATTCAAGTTCTTGGTATAGTTACAACAATACATAGGAGTAAAATTAAGTCATTTTTTAATAGTAAGAAAAAGGTTGTAACTATTTTGAGTCAAGCAATACTTAGGAAAATTACGAAATGCTACAAAAATATTTTAACAATCAAAGTCATTGCATATGAAACTGCTGTGCAATCAGTGTCATACCAAGTACTTTGTACGCCTTTAACAGGAACCTAGAAAAATAGAGTCAAAAACCTTCTAAATCAAACTCTTAAAAAGTACTTCCCCCTACCCTTTGAGAAACCTTTGCTTAAGTTGAAAAAGCTAATTATTACTACAGTCAAACCGCATTAAAACTCCAAGGAACCTTTAAAATCTATTTGAGTATTACCAAAATTCATTATAATGAAAATAAAAAAAGTGAGCTCTATTCATTAAAAACAGAGCCTCTGATTTACCTGTAAAAACTTTTGCAGAAAAGAAAAAAAATTAAAAAGGGAATTTTTTTCACGAGTATAAAAACCAGGTTGCAAACATTGTGATATCACAGCCAGTGATTTAGATTGTGGAGGAAAAAAAAAGGCAGGAGGATTCTTAGCAGATATGCACATGTTATTGAAATCAAAAAATGAGGATTGGGGAATGCCAAATCTAAGTAAAAACAGGGGTCAATCTAGAGAGAAATTAGGGCCGTTAAAGGACCCTACACAAAATTCAGGCACTCAAAAAAGGACCTTTCACAAAATTCAGTTACTCAAAAAAGGACTTCACAAAATTCAGTCACTCAAAAAAGGACCCTTCACAAAATTCAGAAACTCAAAAAGGGATTCTTCACAAAATTCAGTCACTCAAAAGTCAAAACTGACTCTTCACAGAAATCCGAGTTTACGGAACGATTGAGAATATTTTTTGCCGTAACTATTTTTCACAAAATTCTAAACTATTTTTCACAAAATTCCAAAAAAAAGGACCTTGGTCAAATATCCTGGATTGACTCCTGAAAAATGATCCAAGATCAGTGGCGTAAATAGCACCCACATAGCCTCCACAGCGCGGGAGCTGCATGAGATTTAAAAGCCTGCGATCCGGAAAAATAGCACTAAGAGTTAAACAGGAAAAATATTTTTCATAGTTTAATAGGGTGGTGGGAGACATACTTATAATAAATCATGTTGGGGTACACCTAAGTCTATGTACGTTACTGACCAAGATGCTAATGTACAGATTAAGGAGTAAACCTTGCATCCTCTGTCTATTAGAACTGAACCCTGTTTCCAGCAGCAGCAAACCTGATTTGTCAAATTAGTTACGTGAAGTTAAATTTAGATGTATCTTATTTTTAGATCATAGTTTAGGAATATGAAAAAGGACAGACTAAATCAATATTATGATTAAAAGATGACAGTTGGAGCCCCATCCCTTTCTTTGATGAATCAAGGTATTTACATTGCATGGGCACAGAAAAAGTTTTTCTGGACAGGGCAAAGGTGCCATTCATTTATTTTTACTTCCTGTTTAACTATAGTAGGGTTGATCCCTCCCTCTCACCCCCCCCCCCACACACAAAAAAATAAATATAATATTCATAAAAAAAAACCCAGGGCAAGGACCCCAGTTTACTCTCTTCAGATCCGACATTAGGTTGTGCATTTTGACATGTATTTAGTATATACTCCTTTACCCCTCCCCCCCACCCCAGAGATAATTTTGAAATGACAGGTCTGATCAACTGTATTCTTAGTACACTGGAATATTTGGAAATTCATTATACACTAAATAAATACACCACTTTACAGCACAAATCGCAAAATTTAAATGTTTAAGGACCTTTAAACTAGTGAAAAACACGGGGCTTCAGTCAAATAGATTTCTTTTTTCTGCAAAAGACTTATTTTGAAAAATCAATAGTTACTCTTAAACCTCACTTTTGTTTTTTGAAACAACACATTTGTTGCGCTTTTATTGTTTTGCACCAAAACTTGATTGTTTTAAAGGGAAAATGTGTGACTGCAGTAAAAATAGTTATATGTTTCAAGTAAAATTTTTGCTTGTCTGGTGGTAATCTCATAAGTCAGGGTTTATGTAATGGCATAATAAGCAAAAGAAATTAAAATAATACATTAGCGTATTCCCCTAGCAAAAAAATAACATTAAGGGGCGTTTCATAAATCATCATGTTACGTGGTGTAATCAGATTTATTTCAACGCGAGTATTCTGAAAACTGTTCAATACACTGCTTGAATATTTTCAGTGGTTATGTGTATTGTTTATCCACTAAAGCGAAACAGTATCAAATATTTCTAACTCAATTCTTAAATTTATATTAATTGGAAATATCCGTTGCTCATGCTCTGCGGTCATCAGCCTCCAAATATATTGCTCTACTTTTGAACTTACCTGCAAATGCTCTTGAAAATGGATTGGTAAACCTTGAGCCGTCATGATGAACGCTAGACGTTCAACTTAATATGAAAAAAAGGGGTTTGAACACTCAAAGTAGGGATATTTAAATGTCCAACAGCTTGACATGTAACCACCTACTACCACCTCCGCATCACGACACAAAATGGCGTTCTCAGAACACCGGCTTCTTCATTATAATAAATAGTCCCAAATGTTTTAGACCTCAGTGAAGATTTAAAAGCATACATGAAGAAGAAAAAAACTATTATTGTCTTTTCTCCTATTTTCCAAACAGTTTGAATGAAATTTAAAGAGAAATTCGTATTCTTTTACTTTAACCGCGGAAGCACACAAAATTTCGTCTGCATCATACGCCACATCTCTACAATTTTAGGAAATTATAATAAACATAGAGTTAATAAATAAATATACTTATTGTTTTATTTCTTTTTTTATACACAGCAATAAAATTAATTGTGAAACAAATTCTTCCTTTTTCTTATAACAGTCTTTAAAAATATATTTCGGCCCTGATTATTACACAGCCTTAAAGGATGGCTGGGCTGCTTATTCCTCGTATTTGTTAAAAGGAATTTACAGATATTTTTGATATTAATCATTTCGTTTTGAGAATGAGAGGGTATTTCTACGCATTATGAGCACATAAACCCAAGCCGCAGTCTATTTGTTGCAGCATAAATAAGGGAGAATCTAGTATAATCCACCGAGAACACCGCTTGGCTCCCCTTCCCTAAGAGAAAATTAAAGTCCAGCTAATGAGAGCATAAAACTTGATTATTTTTCGCATCTTGAAGCGTTAGGCATGAGTATTTTAACTCAAATATTATCAGTTTTGCTGGATTTTTATGAAGTAATTGTAAACTCCTCTATTTTTCAACGAAATCATTTCTGATAAGGAGACAACTGAAGCTACTACGACTGCTGTAATTAATAAGTGAGACATAATGCGTGGATTCATCATGAGAAATTCTTTTTTTCTGTTTTGAGTGTAAAATAATTCCAGATGAAAAAGAAAAGGAAAGATTTTATTCGTCCGGCCTTACGTTGGTCATTGCGCTGTATGAAATTTCACTGTGACTGTACTGACTTTTGCATTCACTTCTTCATCGATCGTAATTCGTCGTTCGTTGTTTTGTGTTACGTGTAAATTTCTAGTAAGTGGTCCCGTTTCGTGTCCATTGCGACTTAAAGGTAAATATGTGCTAAGAATTATTTTCTTTCATCATAATTAGTCAATTATGTTCTTTGTTTCAGTTGTCGAAATAAAAGATTGATTAATAAAGTTTGATTCGGAAATTGCCTGTTAAACCTACAACCACGTGGTGTAACCATTTTCCTGATCTGTTTCTTAATAGCACAAGTTGTTGCTTGGAACGTTTATTATGAACAAGTTTTATCGACTAAAGCCTGCTGTAATTAGGTGTTAAATTTAGTACTTTTGTGGTTATTAAAATTCCGAATCTTATTTTCTTGCTCCTGAGGAATAGATATCCATGCTATTCAATTCCTAAAGGTATGTCAGTATAATAAAATGTTAAAAATTTGGGTTAAAAGATACATTTGTAAGAAGTACATTGTTGGCTGATAACGATTTTAATAATGCGTGTGTGAATATGGTGTATTTAAAAAATGAGACTAATATTGTGAATTAATGTAAATTTCTCCTTTTTTTCTCAGAATTGCGTTCCCAAAACACAAGGCCTGAATCAATGTTAAAAACTCAAACATGTTGGAACATGAAACTTTATTGTAATAATTTTTAACGAGAAAGAAGATGTCAATTAACCAGTATTTCAAGAACTTCCGTCCCTATACGGATGTATTACGAAAAGACGCAATTGACCCTCCCCCCCTAAATGACGGGCCTGTCCAAACACCTGTTTCATTTCCAGAATTTAATGGCGTCAGTACTCGCAGGGGGTTCTAAACAACCCCACGCTCAAAGCTCCCCTATTTTACAAGAATGGAAAGAGTTTAAGAAAATTTCATCCACACCCTCACATCAATCAAGGACACAATTGCAGCTACCTAAAAGATGGGTTCTTTATCTGGCTATGAATTTCCAAGACACAAAAAACAAAAATATCTGGTGATTTGGACCCCCACGCGAGCTCTCACACGTTAATTTAATTTAATTTAATTTAATTTAATTTAATTGTAAAATTTAGAGTGCATCAAGCTAAGTTTCCCAATTTTGGTATGAAAATAAATTCTTTTGAGTGAAGAAAACGCCTTTCTCCAATTTCTTGTGTCACATTTTGTTTTCTTTGTTTTAGAATGCGTTACGTAGCCGCTTACCTGTTGGCCTCTTTGGGAGGAAACAAGAATCCATCAGAAGCTGATATTGAAAAGATCCTTGGAAGTGTAGGAATTGAAGTTGACAAGGAAAGGTCGAAGAAAGTGATATCTGAATTAAGTGGAAAGAATATAGAAGAGATAATTACAAATGGTAAAACACAATTTATTTGGATAACCAATAGTTTTCATTTATCATTAGCAGCTGCAATATGCTTTCACATTTTGTGCCATTGTTACAATTAATATTTGATTTAATGAAAATTGAGTTCTTGATATAAATTTTTTAATTTATATCAAAACAAGTAATTGTAGTTCTCAGTTTTGAAGCTGCTGTATTTCAAAGTGTAAGATAACTTGTGTATAAGTGTAAGGTTCTTTAATCTCCTTATTTGAAATAAAATCAACCCTGCAATACTGGGCAAGAGGTAATTTTATAATTGCTGTCTAATCATTGTAGGGTTACATTATTTCTATGTTAATCAGGTGTAGGATATGATTCTTTCACCTTTCATGCCATAGATACAATCACTAGGGCAATATCACATTTGGTAGAACTATGAATGAGGCTATCTCACTTGAATTTAATGTGTTTTTTTTTTTTTTCTTTGTATTGTTCAGCATGTACTTCATGCTTTGTGAGAACACATTTTATTACTTTTAGTAATCCATAGATTAAATTATGCAGAAGTGAAATGTGTTGAAGAATTAATCCCCAATAGAAGAGTGGAATGCTGAACAATAAAACCCAGAGAACACAACTTAGCTGTCTTTCATGATCGACATGGTGTGGCTTACATTAGTTCAGCTATGATCTTGCTCAGTGGTTGGAAAAACTACATATTTTTCGTAGCGAACTACAACTACTTTCTTATAAATGTAGTTAACTACAGCTACAACTACTTTTTTTTAAAATGTAGCGCGCTACACTACTTTTGAAATATAGTTACTACTTCGCTACTTTTAAAAAAATAAATAAATAAAAAGAATACACCGTTTGAGGATTGAAATAAAAATTCGAAATGTGGTTTAGATTAAGGTAGATTAAGGGAAGATGCCATAACATTGTTTCACCCACAAGCATTTAAAAAAAAAAAAGCTTGGTTTTTTTTTTTAATTCTTTTTGCACCAATATGTCCTTTTAAGCCCTTTTTTAACAATTTTTACGAATATTCGCGTCAGAAAATTATTCAACAGCTGACAGGTTGAAAAACTTCAACTTTCAAAAATTTAATAATTTCATGACAGCGTAGTCAGGAAATGCTGGAAATTTATCAAACATTCATTATTTTCTCTGCCGAGCTACATTTAATGCGAATATTCGCGGAATATGAAAATTGCGATGCCAACCTAATCAATGATTTGCACCGGTCAGATTCGACCTAGTTTCTTCCTCTCCTTCTTTTTTTTTTCTTTTTTATTTTTAAAGAAAAGTTTAAAAGTAATTTCTAGAAATCGCTACAAACTACTATTTTTTTGTATCGCGCTACTCACTACTCTACTTTTTCTAAAAAGTAGTGCGCTACACTACAAACTACTAAAAAATGTAGCTACTACAGTAGTTTCGCTACTTGTAGCGCGCTACTTCCGACCACTGATCTTGCTGATAACTAAGGCTCGGCCGATGGTAGAAAAAAATTAATCCATCGTCATCGGCTGCAGATGCTAACTTAGACAAGACATCGGCCTCCGGCGATATCAGAATGCTGATGCATAGCCGATGATTTTTGGTTGGAAAATCTGTTTTCTTAAGGAGGAATTCTATCTTTTACTTTATACTTAAAAGAACGTCTAGCATGTGGCCTGAAATCAGGCGACAACGAGACCAACACAATAGTTTTCAAATGATCGCTTTGAACAGTTTAAATAACAGTAAAACAGACAGTCAAGGAACCGGAAGTTTTTTCCGCTATTAATTATTACTTTTGGGAGATATTGCTATTCCAAATTTCACCCATTAATCTAATGCAATATTATAAATCTATACCACTGCCATCATGCACTTCGATACTTATAATTTCGCATTATTTACCATATTGCGTTTTAACTCGTCTCAATTTACCTTTTTAGAATTTTAAATGCTAGTCTGCCTTTTTATTAAAACCCTTGGGATGGAAAATCTGCTCCAGTTGTTCCTAACTGCTCAGATTTTGAAATCCTGCTATATTCTGCTCCAGAAGCAATGAAATTTGCCGAATGTATTCCCACTTGCTCCAAAAAAAAAAAAAAAATAGAGCTAATGTTTCGCTTCAAAAACAATTCTCCAAAATGGCTCATGCTTTGCCAAAGGTTGCTGCATTTTGCTCCAAATCTGAAATTTGTCGATTTTGCACCAAAATTAGAGCTTTGAAAACTTTAGTTTCAAAAGCACAACATAATGTTTTCTTACAGGAATATATATATATTAACTTTGGAAACTTTAAAATGCACATTTCAGCAGCCGTTTATTAATTTTTTTTCCTGTTGACAACTTGGAGAAAACACCGGCCACCATCCGTCTTTAACCTATTGGCCAACATTTGCCATTGGTCGAGCCCTACCAATAACTACCTGTTTTTGGGGTAGCAAAGAAAAGCAATTGGCGCAGAATTTAGTTCCTACTTTTGTAGTAGTTTTTTGAAAGTATTATTCAAATCAGCCATTGACCCTTCATTACTGGGCAAGAAGTAATTTTATAATTTCTGTCTAATCATTGTCGGGTTAAATAATTTCTATGACAATCAGAGGTGCAGGTTAATTCTGTCACCCTTCATGCCATAGATACAGTTGTTGAATGAAACGAATTGTAGTTATTACTCATGCTTGTCTTGGTATGCAAGAATTACTGACCGAGTGCCGACACAAAAATATTTAATCTCTCGACATTTTGCTGTTGATAGATCTTTTTTGAACCACATGCAGAATTTAAGCTGTAAAACTTTGTAGCCTGAGTATTTCATGTCTATCTAGAACAAATAGTTTTAAAAAAAATTTAAATAGAAAAGATATGGTTCTTTCAAATATTTGTTATTCTTTCAGGTGCAAGATACATTTTGTTCCTTTTTTTCCATATCTAATCATTTTTTGATATATAATTCTACCCTGCATTACTGGGCAAGAAGTAATTTTATAATTGTTGTCTAATCATTGTGGGGTTACATTATTTTATATGTTAAATCAGGTGTAGGATATGATTCTTACACCTTTCATGCCATAGATACAGTTGTTGAACAGAAAAGTTGATTGACTCTTGAATTTCATTTGGTGGAAGAGAAACAGGAGATTTTGATCAGTTACCACTATGGTATTAAAATGGATTTACATTAATATTCTTGCAGGGCTCCCGCCGGGTGCTCACTAAACTGGGTCCCGAGGACCCACCATTTTTGAAAAAGTGGGTCCATTTTGAAAATAGTGGGTCCCGCACTCTGCAAAAAAAGAAAAGAAAGAAAAAGGAAAACTTAGCAATTAAATGAATGTGAAGTAATAATTTTTAATCGATAGTCAAAATTGTTGTAAAATGTAAAGATTTATTCTTAAAATATTTATTATCGTACGCTAATTACTTTTTGACAATGGGTGAATTAAGACAGAGGCGCAAACGTAGTGCCTTGCAAATGACGATGGCGACTGCCTTCATTGTCTGTAATGTTATTTATTTTACATAACCTGAATATGTAGTGTTGTTTATTTTACGAAGCCTTTATCGCAAAAAAGGAGATTCAGGCTACGTAAAATAAACAACATAACAGATTCAGACTATAAAAGAAACAACTTTACGGACAACAAAGTCGTTATAGGTCGCGTTGGGGAAAAAAAGCATCTTGCTAATCCGCGCCACCTTAATTTTACCCTTTTTTAACTGATAAATCTGTCCCGCGGGACGAATTTTAGCGCGTCCCGCAGGATGCGTTAAGTTTCGAATATCGGGTCCATTTCCTGAAATCCGCGTATTTTACGCGCTATAGCGCGTCAACGGGACCCCTGTCTTGGATATTTTACTGTGCTTTGTAATATACTGTACTAAAGAATTTTTGTGTTACATCTATATGTATCAGGGCTCCCGCTAGATGAGTCCCAAGGACCCACCGCTTTTGAAAAAGTAGGTCCATTTTAAAAATAGTGGGTCCCACACTTCGGAAAAAAAAAAGGTGAAACAATAATTTTTAATCTGTAATCAAAAATACACAACATTAGATTCGGGCTGTGTAAAATATAACATTCCACACAATGAAGTCGTCATAGGTCGCGTTGGTTGAAAAAAAACAGATAATCCGCACCACCTAAATTTTACTTTCGTCCCGCGGGACGCGCTTATTCAAGCATAGTCCCATTCCTGAAATCCACGTATTGCGCTTCAACAGGACCACTGTATATAAAGATGACGGTGTTCGTTTGTTTGTATCCGCTGGCCAGAAGCCCCCACAGCACCTACAGACCTGAAACTTGGCACAGAATTTCGAACGTATCCCTGTGGAAGGCCAAATTTTTAATTTCGAATTGTTTTTAAATTAATTAACCTCATTTTTGTTGTATCCGTCATAATTGAGGGAGCAAAACCTTCCCCCACCCCAAAACATTACATATCGTTAGAAAGGGGTTTTTTTCTGAAAAAGTAAAGTTTTAGCACGTTTCCCTCCGTTAATTAGAACAGGATATATTGATCAAATTTAGTCAATTTTCAAGACTTAACTTTATACATAAAACTGAAACACTAAGGCCATTTTCCAGATCAGCTGCTCTTTTGCTATTGCACAGGCATCGCCGTGCAGGTACTGCTAGTTTAAGAATAAAAATAAATAGGAATTAGCAATGCACTGATAAGGAAATGGGCTGATTACCGATTAAGCGACTGTTGATTAATTGTAAGGATGATTTACTTTCTTAGGACCAATTGTCCTAGTATTTTCAACAATATTACATTAACACATTGTTAATTATATTAACTGGACATAGAAATTCAAAAAAAGAAAAAAGAGGGCCTGTAGTGAGCACTCCAATTTAGATGTACTTTTAATTTAAATTTTGTAATTATTAGCAGCAATTTGATTTGACTTTATATTCTTTGTCAAAATTAAAGGTTATCGAAAAGCACTGAGCTACACACATGAAAATGTTGCAACATTGTCTCTGTATCTATATTTATTCAAAGTTAAGGGAATTAAGATATTTAAAACTTATATCAACTGTGAGGGTTATTAATACTGGAAGTAAAATTATTCATCATAGTTTCTTAGTGAAGATACTTTCGAAAAGAAGTTTCAAATAATATTTTTTCCGCTGATTAATCGCTTCGATTTTGCTGATTATTAATAATTAGCAAAGTGGCCGATTAATCAGTGCATCCCTAGTTAGCATTCAAGATACATAGGTTTTTATCATTTTTTCTAGCTTATCATGGGAAATGATAGTGACAAATTGAGAGCAAATTTTAAATATTTAACACAAAATTGTTCTTTACATTATAAAAGGTTTGATTGTCTATTTGAATATTTGTTAACATTGTTTTAGATGAAAGCTTGTATTTTTTATACATTGGTTTCATTTTTGCCCTTTTTCGGGAAAAAATTTAACCCTTCATTACTGGGCAAGAAGTAATTTCATAATTGCTGTCTAATCGTTGATGGGTTACATTATTTCTATGTTAAATCAGGTGGCGGATATATAATTCTTTCACCTTTCATGCCATAGAAACAGTTACTGAATTTCTTTCTTTTTTTTTTTTTAATTGCATAAAAAAGGTATATTTTTGGTGAGGAGAACTTGCGATTAATTAGTCTAGTACTAGGTGGAAGCTTGTGTTTTTTTATACATTGGTTTCATTTTTGTCCTTTTTCAGAAAAAATTTTAACCCTTCATTACTGGGCAAGAAGTAATTCCATAATTGCTGTCTAATCATTGTTGGGTTACATTATTCCTATGTTAAATCAGGTGGCGGATATAATTCTTTCACCTTTCATGCCATAGGAACAGTTACTGGATTTTTCTGTTTTTAATTGCATACGAAGGGTATATGCAGGGGTGATTGTGTTACGATCGATTCTGGTATTTTCATGTTCAAAAATACCGGAAATGAAATGTTTTTAATTATGCTTTTGTCTTCCCTTCCCACCTTCTGTATTTTTTTTATTTTTGGAATGTTCGGTGATTTTCCGATAATTACTAATAATCATCGAACAAAAATGTTAAGATGCCATTCTATTTTATTTATTTTGACTAAAAACAATTTGAAACTATTCGAATGTATGAAATGTGTCGTTTGTTTATGAAAGGCAATTTATTATTAAATACGCATAATTATAAAATTAGGTGTACTTAAATAATAGGGGCCTTGGTTTTTTTGTAAAAAGTACCCCCCCCCCTCCACACACACACATTTTCTCTTCAAAACTTTCAGGTATTTTTTCATGAACTCACAATCACCCCTGGGTATATGTTTGAAGAGAGAACATGCAATTAATCTACACAGCTAGTCTAGTACTTATGCAAAGAGTTACCGCCCAAAAGCCACGCCTAAGGCAGAATGGAAGCAATTACATACACAGCTCAGCTATGACATCCTGAGACAGCAGTTTCGTCTCTATTCTGTACTCCTCGGTCAGGAATAGCCAATAGCCGAGCTGGTGGCAAGGATCCTTTTAAGCCTCTTCTTAGCAGTGGTTGGAAAAACTGCATTTCTTTTGTAGCGAACTACAACTACTTTTTTTTAATGTAGCGACTACAAACTACTTTCGAATTGTGGTCGCTACTTTTTAAAGAATAAATAAAAATCATATACCTCGTGAGGATTGACCGAAAAAACATTCGAAAAGTGGTTTACATTAATAAATTAATTCATTTGAATATGTAATAGAACTAAGAATTGCCTTTTAATTTATTTTTTACTTTTCCTTTTTGTTTCTTTTTTTTTTTTTTTGCTAAAATTTCCTTTTTAAGACTTTTTTTTACAATTTTTACGAATATTTGCCACAAGAAAGGGTTCAAGATTTAAATGATTGAAAGAATTCAACCTTCATTTTTTTTTTTTTTTTTTAATTTTTTGCCAGGGAATATTAAGGAGCATGAAAATTGTTTGAAGGAATATAAAAATTATGATGCTAAATAAACCAATGACACCAAAGAATGTATTTCATCAAAATGATGTATCTAAGGATCAGCTCATAATTTTATGGTTCTTATTTCTCATTGCGTCCGCCGCTTTACTCGTGCAAGATTTGCATCAGTCAGAGTCAACTAAACCTTGTTTTTTTTTCCTTCGTTCTCTTGTTTTTTTTAAACTTTTTCATTCATTTGCTTATTTCATTTAAAAGTAGTTTCCAGAAATCGCTACAAACTACTATTCTTTTGTAGCGCGCTACTCACTACTCTACTTTTTTTTAAAGTAGTGCGCTACACTACAAACTACTAAAAAATGTAGCTACTACAGTAGTTTCGCTACTTGTAGCGCGCTACTTCCGACCACTGCTTCTTAGCTACAATTAAAGGATCTTTGCCTCCAGTTTGGCTATTCGCTATTCCTGACTTTTAATTCGCTATTCCTGACTGGGCTAATCCCAGAATAAAGACAAAACTGAAGTCTTGGGATGTCATAGCTGTGGGTGTAATTGCTTCAGTCTAGTACTAATTGTAATATTATTAATAGTAATATTAAATTGATTTATATAATTTGAATAAGGTTTTTAATGTTAGAAGAAAACAGATAAATTACCTGTTACAAGAATGAAATTAGCAAATCATTAATTATAAAGTCAATTGTAAAAAAGAGATAAATTGTAATATTAATCATAAGGTTTCCAATCAATGGGAAACTAGCAAGCTTACTTATTAGTCTGTTATTAGAAATAGGGTTTTCGAATTTCTAATTTTGTGCCTTTTCCTTAAACCTATAAAGTGTGATAACTAAAATAGAGTACACATTGCATTTAAGCCTTGCAATTAGACAAATGTATGAATATTGAATCTTTATCAGCATCACCTACAAGTATTTTGTGTTTTCTAGGTAAATCGAAATTAGCTTCGATGCCTGCAGGTGGTGTTGCAGTTTCTGCTGGTGGTGCCCCAGCTGCTGCTGGTGGTGGATCGCCGGCAAAGGGTATGTTTGCTTTTCTTGTTATAAAATTACGCATCAGCTTTTATGGTTAGTCTGTAAAACTTTATTCGAAAAAAACTTGAATATAAAGTGCCTTCGTCTTTTAAATGTTCTGCATGAAGAGGAACAATATTTAAAGAAAAAGATTTTCATTCTATAGCAGCATTTCATTTTGTGGGGGAAAAACAATTCCCTTTGCATCAATTTTGTGTTCCCCATATTTAGTAGCAATTTATTTTTCCAAGCTAAATTTGTTTGAAGCTATTCTGGCATTATTTGTGTTACAGTTCTATGAGAGATCGTCTGATCTCCCTTCACAACAACCAAGGACCCAGCTGCTGACACTCTTGACATTCTCCCAGAAGTCCACATCGCATAATCAATCATGTCACTAGTTCTCTAAACATCAGTAACAAAAATCGTTGAACTTTAACTGTCAATGGTACAATCAGCAGGCTTTTTAGTTTTGTTTTCTGCTTTGTTCGGAATTTAAAACTAATATAATGCTTGTTGAAGCAAAATAATCCAATCTTAGTCTCAGAAGAAATTTTTTTTGATTGTTTTTGAAAGATCTTAAACATATAAATGTTGTTTGTTCATTATTTTTTCTGCAATTTCTGCCTAACGAAAAGTAGCATTCGTCTAGTTCAATGGTACAAACATTTCTCCTTTCTACTTTTGTTTCTTCTGCTTGTCCGCTTCGTAAGGTTGGCAAATCTGACGATTTTTCATTTTTTTTTTTTTTTGGTAATTTACCAACCAAGAAGCATATTTGCAAAATTTGTTAGTCTAGCATGTGCTGTCAATTAACTTTTATGTTACAACAAAAAAAAAAAGCAGGAAAGGTTCATGGGCTAAGTGTCGATTTTTAAACAATATGCTCAGTTCTTCAGAAATTTGGATTTTGTTGAACTTCTGATTTTAATTCCCTTTTGGTTAAGTTTTTTTTATCAGTGGTAATGTAAAACGTAAGATAGGGGCTCCACTGTATTTTAATCTACCAAGCTGGGACCTGCTCTTTGAAGCTCTTGTATTTGAATTCTATATTTAGTACTTTTATCCTTACCTAGATGCTTTAACTAAATTTGAAAATGCTGAGTTGTCAGTTTTCAGCATTTGAAAATTCTTAAAACTAACTTCGCAGCAAAAAATGATAGCATTTGGCCTGTAAAAAAACTTCCCACATTTAAATCATTATAATGTTTAAATTTTTTTTGACGGATTTCCGTCTTGACAAAATCGCCAAGACGGACCATGGGACGGAAAGAATAAATCTCAATCCTTCAATATTTACTTCCAAAGGAAACAAAATTGAAGGGAATACAAAATCAGATTTCTTAAAAGTACATTTTAATCCTTATTCCAATCCAAAACTTTTGTATTGAAGCCTTTCTTTCTCTTTCTGAATAAACGAACTGCAATGGCATAATTCCCTTCCCTTAACTTCATCAAATATGACTTACAATTTCGTTTTTAGGATTTTATTTTCTGTGCCTCCTCCTCAAACGTCGTCAAAAATCGCCCCATCTTATCCTAGTATCACTAAACATAGTCTCAGGCATGAAAGTTTTCCGCTTTAAGGCGGAAATCCGCTTTTTTGAAAGCCCTCAGCACTGTTTCTGAGATCGATTCAAATCCGTCGAGAACTCGTGACAGGAAATGCCTATAAACCCGACTATAAATCACTTATTTATCAGTTATTTTGGTACCAATTATTTTTTATTTTGATAAATTCTCTAAAATACAGTGGTGCAAGTGCTGCGCCAAATAAAGAATCTTGCGCTATCCTGCTCCCAAACGCACTTTTTGATTGAAATTGCGCCTGACTGCGCCAAAACGGCCGTTTTTCTAGCGAATATCGCGAAAAAGTGGCATAACTTCTGCTTTTGTTAACCGTACGTTATGACGGTTGCTATGGCGATATTCTGAACACGTGCATCGCGAAAAATATTCTCCTTGTCTGAAATTTCAATCCTTTTGCATCTTGCAAAAACTTTGATATTTTTCACAATCCAAAATTATTTTGACATATGCTACCTCAGCTTAACTTATTTTATGTTTTATTTTGAGAAAAAAGAAATTTATTTTTAGAAGCATGTCAACATCTAGCGTTTACGTGGCGGGCGAAGCTTCTTATGTTGAAGATTTCAATCCAAATGCATCTTGCAAACATTTTAATATTTTTGACAATTAACCGTTATTTCGACAATAGATACCTTCCATTAGCGTATTTTAGCTTATATTTTGAAAACAAATAATTTATTTTTTTCGATTTATATACCTATTAATTTTTGCAAGCTTGATTTTAATAAGCATTAGGTTATCCATTGCTTCATTTTTTGGAAAACAATTGAAACAATCAAGCACATATGTTTAACTATGGCTTTGTACTGAAAGGCAGTATTTTGATAAGTTGAATTTGTAAAATTATAATTTTAAAAGCTTAAAATAGAATTTTCCATGCTACTAGCAGCAGTGTTCCCATTAGGGCTCATTAAGAAAGTAAAGAATTCCCTGCTCCTAAAGATGCTCCTAAACCACATTTGGTCACTTGCACCCCTGAAAATATCATTTGTCATGTCTGTGATTATCCAGTGGTAGATCTTCAAAATTGCTTGATATTTTTATAAATGATTTTCCGCCTGCTTCATAAATGAAACTGTCATGTGAAAACTGAGTGTATTTTATGAATTTACAATATTCAAAATTCTGAACAAAGTTATTTTTCTTTACATAAATTGGTAATTATGAAAATAATTGATTTTGAAACCCTTGACTTAGTGCAAAATAAATATTTCCAGAAATGA
Organism: Uloborus plumipes; assembly: GCA_038373865.1. Taxonomy (NCBI): domain Eukaryota; kingdom Metazoa; phylum Arthropoda; class Arachnida; order Araneae; family Uloboridae; genus Uloborus; species Uloborus plumipes. The sequence continues at coordinate 15,772 of JAXGGA010009630.1, forward strand.
AAGTAAGATTTTGTTTTTCGGTTATGTACTTTTATATGTACATGAAACATTTTTAAGGCATTTAATAATGTCTGCAACCTCATCTTACATGGTATATGCGTTCGGTGGCGTTAATTTAGCTCCTGCGAAAAGTTCAGCTTTTTTTGTCAACTGGCACTTTCATGCCTGTAGTCTAAAAATAGGTTTTTTGAACTAAAGTCTCGACAAATCCTCCCCCCCCCCCTCTCGATTACTATACTTAAAACTATGATCTTGCTACTAAAAGTAAAATTAAGCCCCCCCCCCCCCCCAGTTTAGACAATTTAATGAACAATATATGTTTTTTTTTTTTGTTCATTTTCTTTAGTATACATGGGAGGGGGGTCTCAAATATTTTCGTCTTAGAAGCATGGCCTAACTTGTACCCATGAGGGTTATATATTTTGCAAAGAACTTCCAACCACTGGTTTTGTAAATTAAAGTCGTAGTATTTATCAGTATGATTTTCATAATTTTTTTTTTTTTTTACAGAAGCAAAGGAAGAAGCTAAAAAAGAAGAATCTGATGAATCAGATGATGACATGGGTTTTGGCCTGTTTGACTAAATAAAGTTTTTATACTTGTATTATTTGTTTGGTATTTTCTTCTAGTAGTGGAAGTATACTTTCGTATAACATCGTATCTTGCAAACTGGGTTTTCTTCACATGACAGTTAATGTAAATGTCTTTCATACTAATATGTGTTAAAGAAAAACTGCAAGAAATAAATGCCTTTTTTAAGTAAAATAAACAACTGTTAGAAAAAAGTTGGAAAAAACATCTTCTAGTGAAAAGTTATTATATTTTATTTCCTGTGATTCTCAGTATAGTCAAACCTGTATACTACAATACTTTGGTGGACAATTTATAAGGAGCATTCATGACACTATACTATACGCTGAAAAATGTACATGAGCGAATCATAACTTGTTTTCAAATAAATCCTGAAAAAAATTGAATAGAATAGATAATCTATTGCTCAAAGACAAAAGTTAAGAATTGAAAAGTCATTAATCATTTGAAGAAGAAAATCCTGAAGATCTGAAAAAATGATATAAAGCTGAATCCTACAATGAATAAAATTACTTTGAAAAATGTCACACGCAAGAAAACTGCACTTGCCTTCACTCGAATTGCAAAAACTACTTAGTGAAAAGAAATAATGTTAATTGCATAAGTTTAAATAAATTTTAAGAAGAAAGCTAGGACGAATTTTAGAAAATTCGGCACTGTTAGGCAAACTTAGTACCAGTTTTCATAGTCTTATGTTGTGTAGATTTTGCAGTAGAACGAACAGTAAATAAGTCTTTACTCCATTTTTGAAATATTCGGCTAAATTTATGCTTATTTTCTAAGTTCAAGCAAAAAGTAGCTGAATTTGTATGTTTCAAAGCATAACTGAATGTAGATTATTTTGAGCACATAAATTGAAGGTGTTCAGCTTGAAAAATAGCAAGGATAGGGAATTCGATAAATGGCAAACTATAATTTTCTCCTAGTCATTTCTAAAGGAAGATCATTTTTGTTTTAACAAATCATTTTTAATGTAACTTTTACATTAATTTTATTTTATCATCATTAAATGTGTGTAAAATAGATTTTTATTCAGACTGAAAGATAAATGAATGATAGATTCATTTGCATTGAAAATGATTTTAAGAGTATTATGGATTTGGTTTTTAAGGTGTACTCTTTTTCCTAAAATTAATTAGTTGAAGTGTAGTAACTCGGCCACACACACACACGTTCTTCTAGGAAAAAGTAACTGAGAGGGCAAGGGCAGTCTTTCCCATCATTTTAAGTCGGTATTGATGAATTCAGTCATAAAACACTAACTGGAAGACCAGCTTGTTTAGATTTTTTGTTTTTCTTTTCCCTCATGAAAATGCAAATTTTGATTAAAAATTTTTTACAGCATAAGTTCTCCATTTTCATTGCATTAAAAAGAAAAATACATAAGCTACAGGAAAATGTTCATGAATTTGCTGTAGCTTTGTCAGAATCTGGAAATATCGTGATTTTTTTCATCATAGCTATTATTTGGAAGGGGAAATGAGCATTATATTACTTAATCTGTTAACCGGGGAATTATCTATTGCTCAACTCGTTTCACAATGGGGACTTTTTTTTCGCAGCGATAAGTAATATCACACCTCAAATAATAAAAGAATATCATTTTTAATTTATGATTTTTATTTATTTTGATAAAATATTTTATATTTTTAGCCATATTTTGTAGAAAATAAAAAGTACTTAAGTCATAAATTTATTACTAATAAAAATATGTAAAACACTGAAATTCACAATAAGAATATTCAAATCAGAAAGTTATTACTAACATGTAAGATACTGAAATGCAAACTAAAATGAATCCAAATTGTGGCAGCTCGAAGGTTAGATCATGCAGCTCCCGTTTTCCCGTTAATAGCGCTCAAGTTACAGATTACAAGAACATGAAAATTCATGATGCATCAACAATATGATGGCATATATATAACCACTCTAAGATTTAATAGGTAAGAACAACGTAGAACGTGATGGAATCAATATATTACGATTAATTTCCATGACGAAAAATTTCGTCATGCCCATTGCTGTAGGCTTTTGTGTATGACGAAATATTTCGTCATACCCAGTTAACAGGTTAATATTCTTCTGGGAAGCTAAAGCAGTGAAAGGTTCAAAACCATGAACACTTGTAGCAAGTTAGAAGATACATGAGATTCCTACACCCTACAATATAAATCATATTGTAAAGCTAATTTTTTCCCAGTTTCAATTTTTTTTTTCACTTATTTTTTGGCGTTAAACGTGAGTATCACTTCTGTAAGCCCTTTGTCCAAAGAGGTTCTGCTGCAATTTTTTTTCAAACCCTTGAAAAATCCCATGTTTTAAATGAGTTGCATAGCAGATAAAGAAACTTCCAGTATTTGTGTATGCACCCCGCCCTCTATTAAACTAAGGAATATTTTTTCTGCTCAACTCATAGTGCTACTTCTCTGGATCATGTGTCCCCCTTCCTACGCTGCGAAGTGCAATTTATGTCTCTGTTTACAGAAAAAGCTAAGAGCAACGGAAAGTTCCCACCCGCAACCTATCTCCCTTTTTTGGAGTGGAATCGGGGCCACCGAGAGGGGGGGGGCAGCAGGGGCAAAATCCCCGCGATCCCGGATGTGAGTTTAAAAAAAAAAAGGCAGTTTTTTTGGTTAACTGAACTTCATTTTTGTGTAGGCAAAGCAAAAACATCTCGCATCTACATGTATCCACAGCAACGCAACGAGTGCTTGTAGCCCAATGCCTTAAGGAGCTATCTTCTGTAGTACTTACCAGGCATTTCTTACGTGTACAATGGAAAGTTTTAATGAACTTTCAAAGTATTTCAAAACACATGTGTAATTTATGTAAATATGTATTATTAATTTTGTGAAGTAGTGATAGGATTATTAATAGTTATTAGTAAATTGAAGTAGGAATATTATTTATGTTATGTATTTCTGATTTATTTCATACGCATTTATATCATAGCATACTTTTAAGTACAGCCCACAAGCAGATTATAAAAATATGAAACACACAAAAATATAAAATTGGAAGAAAAATTAGCAAATACGAAATACTGTTATTTTTCTTCTCTGCACCGAATGTAAGTTGTCTTAGTATTGAAGATTTTTTTTGGAAGGGAGGCATGTCAGTACTTTGCCTCGGGGCCCCGGTAAACCTCTCGGCGGTCCTGAGTGGAATGAATGACTAGGTGCGGTTTTCAAGGACGGGCAGTGAACTAGCATTAATACACCTTTATATTTCTAGAGATAAACTGCCCCCTTTTTTTCTTGATATAGTAAAAACAATATTAATGTACAGAAGTAGACATTAAAACGGTGGTCACATTTTGGATTAAGTGGCACAGGAATAAGTGAGGACGTCGCGACACATTGTTGCACTGAACATTACCAGAAGTTTTTAATTGAAGCCAAGCATTTAGGCGCGTTTAGTGTCATTTTGACATTTACAATATATTATTACTAAATTTGCAGCTGCAGCTTCTTACTTAGCAGTTCCAACTTTCTTTTTGTTTGATATACTTCTATCATTGGATATGGTATTGCCCCAGCAAGAGTGGCTTTTCGATTTTTTTCAACAATTGATCCAAGAATCTGCTCATCGTCCTCTTTATAAATAAAAAATCTTGTGCAATTGTTTGAACTGTTCTCTCAGCAGTCATTCAGTGTTAGGGTGCATCAGAAAAGCGTTTTCTTTTTCTTTTTTTTTTTTTTTTTAATAAAAGAATGCAACATTGCGGTAAAGTTGCCTAGATTTCCTCTAGGGCCTTTCATCATGCAAAAATTATTTTTAATATTTTTTTTTAAATAGGAAATTTTATTCCTTAGTTTTCTTTAATCTCTTAACGCCTAGTGGCGCATGAGGCCGCTAGTGTGGCTTTCCAACCTGCACGGTTCAGTGCCGCTTCCCTAGCTTGCCAGCCAAAGGCATTTCGTTCTTGAATGGCCATTTGGCGCCAGGTAAGTTTTGGCCGGCCTCGCTTCCTTTTGCCATCAGGGGTCCACGTGAGAGCAGTTCTTGTTGGGTCTATTGATTTCATTCTGAGAACATGTCCTATCCAAGTCCATCTTTGCTTTTTTACCTGTGTAGTTATAGGCTTGCAATTAGTGCGTCTACTTTGCAAAGAGAATTGAAGGCAAATTGAGCTTTTTTTATTCTTATTAAGATATCAGTATCTGTACCTCCCTCAGTAGAAATATGTGCTCCTAGGTAAGTAAAATTGTCAACTTCGTCGATTTCCTTTCCATTTATGCAATTCCTTAGTTTTAATAGTGTCAAAAAGTTTCCATATGATATCCTTAGAGTGTAAAATTTTTTATTGACGTGGGTTAATAACTTCAGTTACCTTTCCGTTCATTATACAAAATTCTTTAATTGTTTCAATAGTTAAAAATAATCCTTAGTTCAGCCAGCGTACGCTCTAAGAATGCAGTATGGCATCTTGTCGGCGCCATTGGAATTGAGGATTATAATTTCTGATTAACAAAATAAAGTTGAAATCTCGAATTAAATTGAAGAATTTGTATAATGCATGGCCCCAGGAGCAACTAAAGCCATTGACCTACATAAATAAAAATTTATATACTTCATAAGGATACTATTCGGCAACTTATAGGTACTATTAAAACTAAGAAATAGTATTCACATAATGAATGGCCCCAGAAGCTACTGAAGATATTAACTCAGATTAATAAAATTTTGTACACAGACTAACAATATCATAACACAACTTTTACCCAAGTGTAAATTGGATACAGTACAAACTCTTCGAGCGGCCACCTAACTTTCAATTTTTTATGATTTTTGCTCCATATACCTATTAAAATTCTCCCTAGCAGCTGCCTCCCAACCCCTCTCTGTACTGCCTCTGAGTGGGTTTGTCATTTCAATTTTTCAAAAAAATATCTTCACTTTCTGTTTCTAATCTGCTTTTCGCATCAAGATCAGATTTGAGGAAATGGTATTGGCTGTTAATGGATGGGGATAATTTTGGAGTTCACATTTGTTGGACAGTGATCTGAATTGCAATAATCTTGAATAGTTTTTTTTTATTTTTATATATAAGTCTCAAGCAGATCAATGAAACTTCTGGGCCAAAAGAAGAGCGGTGAATCAGGTACAGATGCGATTCCAACGATTCCGTAGCTTTCCTGCATGGAACAGCAGTGGAGTGGTTTGATAATTACGGTGCCCGTTGAGAGCAGGGTTGGCCCGATAGAAGGTCATGAGAGGTTAATGTAATAAAATATTTTCCCTGTAGAAAAGTATCAAACTTCATTTTAAATAAAAATATATGTGTTAGACTTGTTTATATAAGGTAGAAGAGAAATTATCTTGTAATTGTTATGAAAACCCTTTAAAGCAGCCACCCCTCTGAGCGGTTAAAATTTCATGAAACAAAGAGGTTTTCTGTTCTAAAAAAAACGCTTTTTCGATGCACCCTATTCACCATTCTTTATTTCTTTTATGTAGTAAATTAAACTTTTTTTTTTTCATGATTTAAATTAATGAATATGTATACTTTTTAATGTTTAGACTTAACACATAATTAAATTAGCGAGCACTGTATGCAACCAAGACGAGGAAATAACACCATTAAAAGATTTGATGTAACGAAATACAGGAAGAATAAACTGAAAGTTTTAAATCAAACTTAGAGTCATCTTTATTACAGATACGCTCCTTGGAATGTTACAACATGTAAGGAAATACAGGAAGAATAAACTGAAAGTTTTAAATCAAACTTAGAGTCATCTTTATTACAGATACTCTCCTTGGAATGTTACAACATTTTTATCTGTTTCGTGTATTTTAACACAATGAAGAACTCCGGATGGGAGATGATGCGATAATTCTTTCCAGATGAACACACAGAGATTTTCAGTTGTGCTGTTTGAAGAAAAAAGAGAGTCAAAAGCACAGTTCAGAAAATAACAAAAATACAGGGTGTACAATGCACATAAATTAAAAGCTCAACATTTGTAGGCTACAAAAAAAAAAAAAAAATTGAGAAAAACTTATTTTTAACTTTTTTTTCAAATCAAAAATAAAAACAACAGCACTTGAAATTTTTCGGCCTCCCCCCCCCCCCAAATAGATTTTAAGAGGTCTATTTATTTGCTTGGAGATGTTAGATTTGACTGTGTTGCCTATATTATTCTGTATCAGAATACCAAAAGCGGGTTATTCAAAAAAATTCTTACCTGACTGTATCTTTGAAGAATGGAACATCCTGATCTAAGTTCTTATGATCCAGAACATCTAATATTGTATCCTAAAAAAAGGAATTGAAACAGTAAAACTCATCTCATGTGGATAACATGTTTTATCATTAATTTTTTTTTTCCATCTAATACCTGCATAATTTTCTTCAAATCAGTGATATTCATTACCATCCCAGTACACTTGTCGACCTAAAATAAGAATTTTTTTTTTTTTAATATTAAAAAAACTTTGATCTCTAAGCTTATTTAAAAACATTTTCATTCTGCTTACCTTTCCTTTGACAGTAACCTCAACTGAAAGTAAAAGAGGGGGAAATATTAATTGACAGTTAGAAATGCAAATACAGTAAACTTTATTAATCCAAACCCTATTAAACCGGACTTCACTTAGTTCGGAAGCCATTTAATTACAGGGTTCACCGACCAGTGAATGAACACTTAAGCGAATTTTCAATTTCAAAAATTCATAGCATCGTGAAAAATTGTTGGATTTGCCGCATCACAGTGAAAACACTTCAGATGATCTGTCTAATTTTTGAAATTTGGAAGAGCTGTTATGGTTCTGCATCAGGTTTTATGGGGGAGGGGGAAGATTGAAACGAAAAAATGTGAACACCCTTACCAGAGGACTTATACAGCATGTAAATCAACCGTTTTAACTTAAAAGGAACGTTACGAACCTATTCTTTAATCACATTACGAAATCAATGGTGTTTTTAAAGTGAACGCAATGAATTGCATTTGATTTTTTTTTACAGTAAAAAGCAATGCTATTAGAGGTAACTTTGTCTCCAGTTGAAACACTAACAGAGCAAATTTCGAATATTAATATTTACCTTTGTAATTGTGTCCATGCCCGTTGACGTTATTACATTTTCCAAAAATGCGCTTGTTGGAATGTTCGTCTAATTGCGAACTAGGAAAACAGATCAAAAATAAAACTTGTCAATTGTCTTTATTTTTTTAAAATAACCTGATAAGATTAGAGTTAACATGATTTACCTGTGAAGTCTGTGCGCAGCGCTGAAAGATTCTGTTCGTGTTAAAAAAACAACAGGTTCACCCATGATTTTTCTGAATTTTCCTTTCCAAGTAATAGCAGACTACGACGTAAACAGTAAACAACTGTAAACGGTGACAGTGAAAGAGTCCGTTAAGATTCTGTAATAGGCGAACCTGGGGATAAATTATTTAAAAATATTTTTCTGTTGTTTTCGGAAATATTCCGTCAGTTTTTAGTCATAATATTAATTTTTACTTTCTCTTTTTTTTTTTTTTTTTTTTAATGTTTGACTTGTGTAAGGAAAACTCATTTCACTAAGTTTTCGCCATTAATAGGTACTGCCATCTATTAGTGAAAAGTAAAATTTATTCCATTTCACAGAGATTTTCTTTTTTGGTTGTTAATTTTGTTACGTTTTCGTACATCGGGTTACTAGCACATTGATATTAAACTTGTTATAATTCAAAATAATTATTTCAAAAATACTAATTTTCTTCGTTATTCAAGTAATTATCTATGCTATAAATAATTGCTTAAATAGAAAACTAAAATCAGTAACAAAGTTGAAGCATAATTTTTAAACGTTCTTTTTTAAGAATTTCTACTGTCTCTATTATTCCGTGTTTCTTAAAGAAATAATTTTTTTGTAAAATTCAATCTGTATTTTCGAATATTTTATTCGCATTAACTATCATGCAAAAAACACTCACGAATGTTTACATTTTCAAAGTTACACCGTAATACATTAAAGAATAATCAAAAAAATAAATTATCGATGCACAGACCTTATTTATTGCCATCAGGGCCTGTGCCCGGGCATGAAATTTTTAAGGGGCCGGACAATTTTTAAGAAATCATTAAAATTATTTTTTTCAAATTATCCCAGTGCTTTAATACTATACAATATTTTCAGGAGCGCACCGATGGGAGGTCACTGTGACCTCCCAATATTTATTAGGCATATTATTCGGCAAATTTTGCTGACGATTCGGCAATTTGAAGGCTATATTGCAACATTGAGATTTTTTGTTCGTTTTAGTTTTTTGAATTGTTTTTTTTTTTTTTAACGTTTTTTCTCACTAAATGTTATGCATGTACGACACGTGTGCATACTTGTATTTTATCATTCGGTAAAATTGGAACTCCATTCGGCAAATTGATAATTTTCTACCTCCCAAAAATATTAGTTCGGGGCGCCCCTGTATATTTTTGTTATCCTTTCAACTTTTCTATCTTTTTTTCATTACTCTTTTTATTTTGTTAAGGTGAGAAAAGGAATGTGAAAACCTAATTTAAAATTAAAACCTAGTTTTATATAGTAAGCTTTCAGCTGTATTACAAGATTAGTTAGAAAACCTTACTTTTGTGATATGAGATGTGACAATAATTCCCTCTACTAACTTTGGTAAAGGGCAAAATTTTTCTTGGTCTTCAATAAAATTTTCAATTTGTGTGAATGCCTTTTACATTCTACTATTCATTACGAAACTATGTGCAGAAAAGGTCAAGAAAATCTATAACATCTTTAAATCACACAAAATTTGCAGATTGTTGCAAACTCGTGTTTCAAGGTTTTAAGAAACCCCTCTTTCAATGCAAAAAGAAAGAGCTTCAGGGTGTTAAGTTATCTGATAAAAATGGGTTCCTTAATATCCTATCCCAAAATATGTGAATGTAAGCAGCAAGGCCGTAGCCAGCGGGGGGGGGGGGGGGGGTTCAGGGGGTCAGAAACCCCCCCGAAATTTTCAAACCTCAAAAATTTTAAAAAAGTATTCAACTAAAAAAAAAAAAGAAAAGAAAATTTCAAGGTTTGATGGTCGGAGGTCGCCCCCCCCCCCCTGGAAGTTGTGACGGGTCTGAGGTTTTTGATGATATAAAGAAAAATTAGAATAATAAAAATAAAAAAAATCATTTGAATAAACTTGAATAGGGGTCATTCCATGTCAAGCGTACGAGGCGTCTCCTCTCGACCCGCTCCGATTTTGATGAATATTTTTTGGATGTACGTATAAGACTTGCATGAAACCATACCAAATTATAGCTCCATAAGCCTTATGGTTCAGCCAGTAAAAATTATTTTAGAAAGGCCTCTTTTTCGTGTCTTGAAAAAAATGTCCAAATCGTCAAGTTTGTGCTTTTATTGCTCGCGACCTAAGACGATTATCAGACTCAAATTTGGTGATTCTGATCTCTGTTTAGGGTAGAATAGCCTACTTGTGTAACAGAAGCTCCATGCGTTTTTTTTTTTTTTTTTTTTTTTTTTGAAATTTGCTGCCCAAGTTGGTAAAAAATCGTATTTTGGCAAATTTTGACCATACCTTATCAGCTTGTATCTGCTGAGAGAATGACTTTCTAAAGCTAATTCTTTCCTAGTTTGTAGCCTGATAGTTCGTCCGAAAGGTGTGCTAATGGCATCCTCGATAGCTCAAATAATTGCTGAATTATGCGAGTTGAAATTCCAGTCAAATTTCTTTTTTCTCAATTTTGTCTCAATTTCAAAGAGCAATATCTCAAAAGGGTCATCTTGAATTTCAATTTTCTTTACATCATTGGAAAGAACACACTTTTCTTAACTAAAAATCGTTATTTTTATTTTTGAGACAAACCAGTTTCAAGGGATATTGCAGGTCAAAAATGTGTACGTCATTCAACGTGAAATCAAAGAAAAAAAGACATAGACCTCAAAAGTTGATGTCAATTTGTTCTATTAATATTTGCAGGAGCTATTGTACTTATGTTCTGATTAAAAAAAAAAAAAAACTTTGTTAGATATGATCGAGGGGGGAAAATATTTTTCATTTTTAGTAAATATTTTGAAATTTATTCATTACAATAGGAGTTGAACATGGGAGTCTGACTATGGTTTTAATTTTACTCTCTTTGAAATCAGTTCAGAAGCAAATTTCTCCCGATCATGCCCATTTCCCCCTATTTAATGCATTTAGGGGGCGAGGTTTTTTGGTAATTTGTATTGAGTGTATACCCTCCCCCACCCCCCTGGAAAAATTAATAATGTTCGGCCTGGTTCACAGGTAAGGCAGTTATTGGGAGGGAAAATCAAAAATTCTCCTCGTTCGAGGCACAAAAGTTAATCGGGCCTTTTATTCAACGAAAAATTTTCGCACATATAAATCTCTGTACTTGCTAGAATATAGATGTTTTTCATAACAATACGTAGTATACAGGTCCCCACAACAGATAGGATATTGGTTTGACCAAACGGGTTTGAGGGGCTGGCATATAGGCCCTTCAAAGTAGTTCTAGTTCTTATCAAAAATTTTTTCTTATCTTGGCCTAGGCATGGCTCCTGGGCTCGCTAAGTTAGAGGGGCCCGTGAATTTTAGTTTTCCACCATCAGTGTCCAATTTAGGAACTTTAGGACAGTAGGGCAGACCTTAAATTTCTAAATCGGGCCCTGAACATCTGGATGGGCCCGATTGAAAAGTGAAAAAAGTACTGTCGAGTTGAAACCATAAACTTTGATTTTCAACTTCATGATTTCCATATTAAAATCATACTTTGTTATAATTTACTATTTCGTCTTTGATTTTGCTCCCCCCCTCCCAAGGTGGGGACCCTACGGCTCTAGGCCGAGCCTCATGGACTTCTTGGTAAATCAAGCCCCTCTCATCAATGGTAAATGCAAGGAAGAGAATGGGGGCAGAAAGTGTCTGGCTCCCGTCGCCAGAGAATTTCTTTCATATCCCTGCTCTGGGATATACTCTGGACTACTTTTCTAGCTCGCTTCTCCTGGGGTGTTGCCCCCATGGAGTTTACCCCCTGGTTCCCTCCTTCTCTGCGACTTGGTGACGTGGGATCCGTGGGACCGAAGGAAGGAAAATAAAGGAGTGCGACGATAAATTGCTATGTGCTATAGGGGTCGGGAAATATAGTATAAAACACTTCGCACCCAGAAAACAAAGAATGCATTTTCGTTAACTCATCACCTCTCCATTGATAATAACAATAACTGATTTAAACATCTGTATCTGTTATTACTGTGATCAATGTGTTAAGAGATAGAAGTTTTCAAAAAATCTTATATTTTTTGCTAATTTGTTCGCACTAAGCCCAAAAGGGGACCACACTTGTTTTATGGCGTAAAGGAGAGGATCTTCTTTCTTTTTCCATGATAAAAGTATCTCAAAGACAAGTGCCATAAACTTTGTTATCCCGTTAAGGATTATAGACCAGCAGGAGAGACGGAATAATTTAAGGTTTAAGTTGAAAAGATAGAAAAAAAACTCCTTTGGCGAAATAGTGAGCAGAACTATGGGTCATTCCATGTTATGGGTCCCAAATTTCGAGAAAATCCCCACTCGACCCCTTCAGATTTTGATGAAAATTTTTTTGGATGTACATATAAAACTTGCATGAAACCATACCAAATTATTTATTGGGTCATCTTTTTGGCTTAACCCTTCTTTGCATGATGATGGAAATTTCCATCATAAAATTTAATGCGGATAAAAGGGTACACAAAACCAGTGTAATTTACATTTGTTGCTGCTGGCAACTTTTTACAACGCGCCGTAGCGTAATACGAAACGCAGTTGTCAAAAAAAAAAAAGCTAACGTCACTGTTAATTACCAGGATTTGAACTTATCACTCCGCTGTTTGTTGTGACTGGAAAAAACGGCCGACTTAAAAATAAATTTTCCTGATTTTTTTTAAAGAAATATGAAACGTAGTTGTGTGCTTTGTTTTTCGCAGATTAAACTTTCAAAAAACAAAAAAAAAAAAAGAACAAAGCTTTGAAATTCTTTAATTATCTTTCCTTCAATTTTTCAAACATGATGTCGTCATAAATTCTGATATATTTATTTGAAAAATAATGCAGGAGAGGAGAAAGACTCCTTTCATTCTTCCCAAAAGCCTATTAATTAACGTGTTGTCCATTACCTCAGCTTCGCTCTCCTTCCTGTTAGTCCAACATACTCCCAATCATAGGCGGCTGGTGCACCAAGAAATTGGGGGATCAAAAGAAGTTTGTGAGGAGCTTAAGGCGGAACCCTAAAGCTGTTTTTTTTTTTTTTTTTGTAAAATTTGGCTATATTATTGGATTTTAACAAATGACCTCTAAAACTTTAATACAGTCTGAAAAGCAGGATGGATTTTACTGTAGATGTCCCCTTTGCAATTCAAAGTTCCTTTCTTGTGAAATAAGATGAGAAAAAAAAACATTTTTGTGGTATTTTCAGTTTTTAATTTTCATGAAATAAATCAATCCACCCAGTAAATAACCGACCGTTAATTTTTCGCTCTAAAAAGTGAACGGCAGGGCCCCTTTACTTTCGGAAGTGAAGGGGAGCAGGTGCCCCCTTGCCCCCCCCCCCCCTCCCGTATAAACAGCCTTTGCTCCCATTGCGTCATAAGACTTGCAACCTCTCGTTTATTATTTTTTTTCAAACAAACTTTCTTCACTTCGAACCCCCCCCCCGAAAAAAAATCCTGGCTACGGCCTTGGTAAGCAGTAATCTGCAAAATTTATGTAATTTAACGACAGTTTAATTTTTCTTTATGGTGTGTACAGATACAATTTGGAAAACTTTCTTTTAAATTGAGAAGTTTAATGATATCTTACTCTTGATTACATCTTTAGCACTACCAAGGGCGGATCCAGAAATGTTCCAAGGGAGGGGCGATTGAGTTTTTTTTCTTACTTGCCCATTTTTTTCTCCATGCACCCTTGTTAGCACATGTTGGTTACAAATGTTTTGGTCTTCCATTTCGAAAAATTTCCAGATCAGAGCTCCGAATCCGCACCCTTTCTCTTAAATCAACTAAAATTCCTTTTTTTGAACTTCAAAATCTAAGAACCGCTGTGGAAGAGTCCCTCAAGGGAGGGGCGATCGCCCCCATCGCCCCTCCCTTGTATCCGCCCTTGAGCACTACGTGTAGGGTGTAGGCCCCTCTTTCCAAATGGGCCCATGCCCAGGGCCCGCAATCAATAGGCGCCCTCTCACCAAAAAGAAGTAGATTGCTGGAGAAATGTACCTCAACAGATTGTAATGATCTGCTAAAACAATGGAAATTATTTGGGATCCGTGGAATTATTGAGTGAATTTGATTCAATTCTTGTAGATCACTTGACATTTTTTGGGAATCCTGAAAAGGTAACACTATACCCTGTGAAACCAGAGGAGGCGGCCGGAAGTGAAATTTCCCCTGATGGTTGTCATAGTTACGCTGCTATGGACTTTTCTCCCACTTACCCAGGTAGCACACTTCGTTGAATCAACGTTTTAAAAACGTTTATTCAATTCGGACGGTTCACTTAAAAGTTATTAGGTGGGGAAAGGTTGCTTGAACGGTTCAATGTTGAACCAAAAATGTTCAACTTTAAAATTTAAATACGGTAATAAAGTATCCTTGCCGAGATGCTTCGAACAAAAAAAAAATGTTTAAATCGGACTGTTCAC
>JAXGGA010009630.1:35000-50573 GCA_038373865.1 Uloborus plumipes
CCAACTTCAGAGGGCAACTAATTAAAAAGAAGCACGGAATCAGAAGGTTATTATAACCTCCTTGACAAAGACCAAAAAGATCCTAAAATCCCACTGTTAGATTTTAAGTTGCGGAAAATTTCCAGGTGAGATCATGCGATAACTCCCCTTCCCCCTTCCCCAAATATCCCCATCATCAAAGATAACTTAAAATTACAATATGATGACTTCAGCTTCAGAGCGCTTCTGGAGGAAAAGTAAATTTCTGTTTCTATATTCTGATAAATTTCAGAAAATTTCTGGAAGACTTGCCTTTTCTCTAACAACGAGGTCAATTGCCTAAAATGGTGTTTTAGGGATCTAAAATTTTGGTAAAGATCTCTCCTCTCCCGTTAGCTTCTAACCCAGTGATTCCCAACCTGGGGGAGATCGCCCCCTAAGGGGCAATTTGGCCTCCTCATGGGCGCCCATAAGGGGGGGGGGCAAGGGGGGGGGGGGGGCTCGAGCCCCCCCTTGGAAATTAGTACTTTTTTTTTGCTTTTAGTACTATTTGTTCAGAAAACATTTTTTCTTCACACATTCATGAATAAGTTATTAAAAATGCCAAATTTTAATAACTGTAATCTGCACTAAAATCGCTTCCAGAATTATAACATTGTGTCTCTTCCTCTTCCTACATTCTTAAATAGAAAAACAAAGGCAGATTCGTGGGTCAACCGACGCCACATTTGCATGGGAAACTCCCCCATGTCTGCGGATCCGAGGATGGCAAGACAACTCGGCAGTTTTCGGCGCTTGGAATTTGGAGAAAAAGAAAACTTTTTATTTTCTGTTTTACATTACAAAACATTTCTGGTTTCGAGGAGGTGGGGGGTGGCCTGTTCTAGAGACTTTGAAAATCATTTAATACCTTTTTGTAACTCCTTAAAAAGTGCTTAAATTATATTTCTTATCAAACTATGATAACCTGAATGGCCAGAGTATTACTCTTTCGTTAATCATTTTTTAAATCTCTACACTATTTCTTTAAAAGGATTTTATGCGTGTTATACTGTTGATCATTTTATACTATTGAGTGCCATTTCTGTGGATGAGTTAAGAAACTGATCATAAACTACTATGTAACTGTACTGAAAATCGATGTAAGCAAGTGATGATTTGTTTATCTTTTCTCCTCCCTCGTTCTTCCTCTGTCGATTAATGTGAATCGTTTGTTAAACTACAAAAAAAAAAAAAAAATTGATTGATCTTAATTTGCAAAAAAATGCAGAACATGTACAAATTTTTTGTTTGCCTATTTTCCCAAATATTTTTGAAGTCCCAATTGCTCCATAAAAGACCTCAAAATGCAGAATTTCAAAGCTTTTTTTCAAAAATTTCTCCGGGGGAGAAACCCCCGGCCCCCCCAAAAATTACGTATATTTTGCCCCACTTAAAAGCGTTCGTTGCATCTCTCTTTTGATTCCCCTACCCCGATAAAGATCAGTCCAAATAATAGATAACAAAAAATAATAAAAATTAAAAAAAAAAAACACAATAAAAAGCAGGAGAGCCGTAAGAAAAAGACTCAAAACACACAAAAAAGAGTGTTTGGTCAATGTGCGAAATGGGTTCTCCCCGAAATTTTTTTTGGTCAATGTGCGAAATGGGTTCTCCCCGAATTTTTTTTCTGGATACGGCTTCGTGACGCACATACATGCATTGTCTGTATGTAGTCAAAATGTGCTTAGTAATCTCAATAACAATTAATTCTGAGTAAATTAAAAAAAAATTATATCTTAACAAGTCTAGTAGCTTCATATTCTTATTAAATCAAAGAAACACACACATTAGTTTACAGTTAAAAGATATATATATATAGACACACACACACACACACACACACACACATATATATATATATATATATATATATATATATATATATATATATATATATATATATATATATATATATATATATACATACAATATTACAGGAGGCCATGGTAAACTATGAGGAAAATATCTCAGCCCCCCCTTGAAATTTCGCATATGGGCGCCCATGGGCCTCCTCAAAGGTGCGGTAAATTCTTAAGGGGCGACAGTGGGTGATGGGTATTTAGAAGATAAAACACTAGTAGTAATGGGGTTGCGGAAACCGAATTTGTGTGTAAACATGTACGAAACCGGTTGTTCAGAGTTCAGACAATTAATCACAAGTTAAGGAAAAAACTAATTAAAGTTCAAGAGCTTCCTCCTTGAACCTTAGGAAGTATTTTTTCATTCATTGTCCATTTTATGAATTTTCAGGTTTTCAATATATTTTCTTTCGAATTTTCAGTTTCAATGATTTTAATTCCCCCAGATTCCAGTGTAGAAAGGAAAATAATTTCTTGAAAAATGTACTTCTATTTTTGAAAAGTATATCGATGATCTGCGCTAAATATTACCCATCCAATGCTTATCAGTTCGCTTTGTGAAATAAAAAAAAATAAAGGTATTTTATTTATTTATTAATATTTTTAGTTTAAAAGTGATTGGTTAAAATTGCTTATATTTTTAATAATATCGATGTTCACTTACTTATGCTTTTTTCGAGGAAGAAGGGGGAGGGGCGATAAGTGTCACTCAGCGTCTTAAAGGGGGCGATAAGCTCAAAAAAGTTGTGAAACACTGCTCCAACCAAAACGACAACCAGAGAATTAGGGCCCACAATACAGAATGCTGAGTTGATGATTTTTCTTTAAATATTCTTTATTATCAATAGCACAAAGGTATTTGTAAACTTTATATTATTGCATGTTGATGTATTATAAGTGTTTCAGTTGTTTGTATGTAACTCCGAATAAAAGATAAAATTCACGTTCTTTTCTAATATAAAAGTAATATATTTAATACTATTATTGATACTCAAGGCTAAACTATATCTCACGTTGATGTATTATAAGTGCATATAAACTTAGCGGATATTCAATAGTTTTGAAAATCAAAGGGAAATCATTTAAAGTATCATGAAATATAGTTAACCTTTCGTATTAATGATAGTATTAATAATAAAGCAGTAAGTAACCGCCCCTAAGCAAGGGCTAAGGCAGAAACATACAATACACCGCCAGCTCGTTTATTCCAACCATGGCACGAGTGTATTGCAAGTATTAGGTATATTATACTTAATACAATACTCAAGGTTACCTTACAACTTAAGGTAGTTTGATTAACTCTAAAAGCTTCTTTCTTTGTGTTTTTAAGCTATGATTTAAATACACAGAAACATACAATACACCGCCAGCTCGTTTATTCCAACCATGGCACGAGTGTATTGCAAGTATTAGGTATAGTATACTTAACACAATACTCAAGGTTACCTTACAACTTAAGGTAGTTTGATTAACTCTAAAAGCTTATTTCTTTGTGCTTTTAAGCTATGATTCAAATTATTTAAAATTAATTTTAATAATATTGTTACAGAGTCTTTTAAGCGAAAAAACAAAGGTGGTCATCGAGGGAGAGAACACCATCCAAGAGCTGCAGGAGATAATTCAGCAAAAAGAGCTCATCATCAAGAGAATGCAGAATCAGCTGGAAGAGGCCCTGGACACCAAGGAGACGGAGGTGATGCAGCTGAGGGAGGCCCTGGAGGTGCGCCAGAGGGACCTCGAGGCTAAGCAGAGGGACCTCGAGGAATCTCACGAAGAACTCTTCCGGTAAGTTCGAAAGAGCCCGTGACGAGAAGCATTTGAAAAAGAAGTATTGAAATTGGTACTTATAAGGCCACAAACAAAACTCTTGAACAAGCTTACAACCTATTAATTGATTATAAAGATCTCCATTCCAAGTTTGGTGGGAACACTAGATCGATTTGGAGGGGAGGGCATAGTGCATGTACACGTAAAAAATAGATATTTTTATAGTATAATACAGCAATTTTATTGTAATAAACTAAAACAGCTGACTTTACAGTAATAAACTGTGAAATTGCTAATTTTATAGTTCATTACTGTGCATTATACAGTTTTAAACTGGAACCTCTACTGCCAGCATTATACTGTTGTTTTTACTGTATAATACAGCTACTTTTGTTGTAACAAAATGTAAAATTGTGGCAATAAACTGTAAAATTGCTGCTTCACAGTAATTAATTGTAAAATTAGCACTTTGACAGTTTATTACTGTGTACACTGTTAAAAAAATTTCCTGAAAATAACAAAAAAATATACGGCAGCTGAGTTGCCGGAGTGTTTCCGTTTCGTTAATTATATTTCCGTGATTTTACGGAAAAATGACGAACAGAGCGTTCGTCATTTTTCCGTTAGGCATTTTTTCGTTTCATAATTCTCCGTTCTTCATTTTTTCGGTTCTTATTATCCCCGCTTATACGTTGTAGGCTTATACCTATACGCTTTGACTTGTATGTATACATGCAAGATGGAAAATTATTTAAATTTTGCAAATTAACAAGCGCTTTTATAGCAGCTTAATATCAATAGCAAATTATCTATGGAAGTTCAATAAATTAGTCCTTTAAGTGTCGCAAAATGCGTAGATTGTGTATAGAACAACAAATGCACAAATTGAAATTTTAAGAAACATTTGAAAATTTGCGAAACAATATAAACATATAAAAAGAACAAACATGGGTAATGTGCTGCCTTATCTTTTTCGTTTGTTCTTTTTATATGTTTATATTGTTTCGTAAATTTTCAAATGTTTCTCTAAAGTTTCTTAAAATTTCAATTTGTTCATTTGTTGTTTTTTCCAATCTACACATTTTGCGCCACTTAAAGGACTAATTTATTAAACTTTCATATATTATTTGCTATTAATATTAAGCTGCTATAAAAGCGCTTGTTTATTTTGCAAAATTTCAATAATTTTCCATCTTGCATATACAAGTATAAGCGTATAGGTATAAGCCTATAATGTAAAAATGTGGGTGATTAAAATATGGGAAAATGAGAAACAGAAAAATAGAGCAATTAAAAAAGAAGCGTAAACTAGCTCACTGGAAAATTATATATATATAAGACAAAATGATGAGCAAAAATGTAAACTTAAAACTCTTACGAATTTTGTTTTTTAGAAAAAGTTTGAAAATATCCGCTCATATACTTCAAATTTTTAAACATCTTGCCTTTAAAAAAAATACTAAAGCAATACAAGAATTGGCTTTTTTTTTTTCATTAAAAATTTTAGTTCATTAAAATAACATGATTTTTTTGAAAAGATTACATCAATCTCGCATAAAATACTCAAATATTTTGAAGATGGAATGATCAATGCATAGAATTTCTGAGCGCATAACTTCAAAAAATTAAAAAGTATTAACAAGGTGCATTCTTTTAAAAATATTTTCTCTTATGTTTGAATAAAAATTAAGTTCTTCCCAAAGTTCTTTTTTTCCTTTCTGAATTTGAAACATTCGTGGTTCCTTAAAAAAAAAAAAAAAAATCCTGTATTGTTACTGATTTCCTCTATTTTCATATATATTTACGTTATGGTGTTCATAGTGATCAACACCTTCAGAAATGCACTCTCAAAATTAACGAATTTTCTTTGTTTTTGATGAAATCACTTCCAAGAATATACCCCGAGCGAACATTTCGTAATTTTTTGGGGATGAATTTTGTCAAATGTAGCGAAATATTTCTTTATCCTAGTATCGTCAAATTGACAATCATTTTCGTAGTTTTGACAACATGAATTTCGTCACATTAACGAAGTAAAGTCATAAAGTAAAAAAGCTAAGTTTTGAAACTAAGCTTTTAAATCTTGATATAAAATTACAAAAATCATTTCACTAAATTTTACTAACCCTCAGCACCAGTAAGTTTATACATGCAACTACTAAAATGCACAATTGGTTTACATCATGAAATAACTAACTGTTAAGTCTGGACTCAGATTAAAATAAAAATATAGCAGTAACAAAAATAAAAATTCTTACCTCTTAAATAAAAATTTTAAATCTTTGTTGCTCAAAAAAGGCAACAATAGAGCGAGTAGATTTTAAAATATACTAACACGCCCTTTTGTTGCCCATTTTGATTCTATCCATTGCGATAAACGAAGTCTTCTTAAAAATGTTGAGCTAGGAAATGCTGGATACCGAATAACACATGAAAAGATCCAAATTATTTTTCCAGTCAATTTGATTAACTACGCAAAATCCTGGAACAATTCTTCTTCGAATGCTATTACAATAGTCAACGCTCTTCGACGAAGCATTTTCAAATTGAAACAAAATGGCGCACACATAATAACGTCCTGAGGAACACGATTAAATAACATTCGACTGTGATGTTTTTTGTGAAGTAGCTATCCAAACGACGAGACACCAGATGTCCTCTTTTCCATGCTAATGCGAATAATACAGCTTTCACAGAAGCGTAAACATGCACATTAATTCTCGATGACTTTGCGTTACTTTTGCTGCGCACTTTGATTCAGTTATGAATCATTTATGCTGCCGTCGTTTCTGCGCTCGCGCCAAGTCTCTTCAGACTGTATCTAACTCTCTCGTTCGGTTATATTTCAACCACAAAACCGGGTAAATTCCGTTTTTTGTTTCTCCAACTTGGTAATTCACGGAATAGTTCCGTTTTTTCAAGGAAAAGTTCTGTTTTGAAATGAAAACGGAAATTTACTGTTAAAATCAGTAAAAATCTTCCTGAAAATTCAGGTTTTTTTTAACAGTGTATGTTACAGTTTTAAACTGGAACCTCTGTTGCTGGTATTATACTGTAAAAACAACAATTCATTCTTTGCAGTGTACTATTGACTTAAACGGATGTGTTTCACGCATGGTTAAGTTGCAACTATGTTGACTTCAAATTACTGATTAACTCCTATCAAAAATAAAATAGAACTTAAGTACCTAGAAAGTAGTTGCTTTAAATTCGTAAAAATAATGTTATGATAACCCATATCAAAGCGTTTTTTTTAATGCACAATGCCTAACGTCTAATGTAAAGCATTCTACCGCTACTTCTACCTCAGTAAGGGAATTAAATTGGCTAAACGTATCAGATACTAACAGACATACGTTAAATTGTATTCTAAAAATATTTACAGATTATAACTGGAGTTATGTACTTAGAAAGAAGTACAAATAATTCAAATTGCCTTCATTTATTTCGACCTTGCTGATTATAGAGAAAAATGTAGTCCATTGTGGATATGACCGTATGACTACATGATGAATAAATATAGATTAAACTTAAATACTCTCGAAACTCAAACTTCGTGGCAAAAATCGAGGTACTTGAAATATTTGCTACAGTATGATAAATTATATGAAATCATTTAGAGGAAGAAAGATTGAGAAAAAAAAAATTGAAATATATTTGGAAATTCTAAGAGTTACACTGTAAAAGAGTAAATTTGAAAATAGTAATCATAATTTTCACGTCTGGGTATTTTGTTCTTTTATCATGCCAAATCAATAAAGCCGAAGCGTTTTCGAATAGATTAACTTTACTCATGTTTTCAGCTGATATCAGATTCAAGCAATTCTGAAATTGGAAAAGCAATTAACTACGAATGCGTAGCTTAAACAAATCGAATTCTTAAAAATCATTAATATGATTTATTCATATTATTTTTTTAATAAAATCAGGCATCAGCGCGCAAGACTTTTATCATTAATACGCTATGCTTTTACGGATTGTAAGTAAAAGATCAATGGGAGAGGCTATACGAAATATGAGGTGTTTTCAACAGACTTAGTGATTAATGAAAATATTTTTAATTAGGAAGGTACAAAATGAAGAATTTAAGCTAAAATGTATTATTCTATTGCGTGATGGATCTTTGAATTCTTATTCATTTATTTATTTTTTCTTTATTTATTTTATGTCTAAGGGCCCTACTCCACATCGGCGGAAAACGCGACCGAAACCGAAAATCCGGATATTTTCCATAGAACACCATTTAATCCATTTTACCTTTCTGCTTTACGCTCGCGTTTTCCGCTTATGTGGAGCACGACCCTAACAGAATAATGCGTATCAAAATTTTATTACCATTGTTCTTCATTTTAACTTTTTATTCTCCTTATTTATAGTTCTTTTTTCATTCATAACTCCATTGTTTTCAGTGAATAATTGACAAAAAAATGTGTCTTTGCTGAAAGTTTTCTTTTTAGCAGTCCAGTTTTTAATTCTCCTCCCTGTTTCTCCCCAGTTTCTTAACTAAATTATTACTTGAAATTAAATTCAGTGCTTTTGTGCGTCTCATGAATTGTTGAGCTTTGCTTAAATTTTATCGGAACGAAAATCCTCGCAACATCAACCACAATTTACGGTCTCTTGAAATTCGTTGTTGTTAGATTTCTGAATTACAACTGATATAATTCTGAGTTTGAAATAATGACAGCAAGATCTAATTAAGTATAGTTCCTCATTTTATAGCAACGCTCAAAAAATCAGCATTAATTTTCAAAAATCTTATCAGTTCTGATTAAAATTCTTAGGAGTCAGATGGAAGGGGAGGCATTGAAGATGGAGTTGAACCAGGAGAAATGCAGTCTAAATAAGATGTCTGAAGAGATCAACTCCCTGGTTGATAAACTGACGTCAGCAGTGGAGGAAGTAGAATCTACTAAGCAAGAGTACTATAAGAAGGAAGAGCGCCTCAAGCACACGCAGAACAAAATCCAGGAAATGTGCATTTTATTGCTTGGAGACCAGGAAATAACAGAGAAGTTACAAGTGCTGTACAAGACAAGAAGAGAGGTAAGTTTTTCTTAAAGTGTTAACCGTTGTAGTCTAAGAGCTATCTTGTAAGGGTAAGTCTCTGAGACTGACATTTTCCAATAAGAAATCCTATAAAAATCTGAGCACAATTACACACTGTTAAAACTACAGGTTGCACCGGGCACCTTTAACCCTTAGTTTGGCAATGTATCCTACAGGATACATCACTTTCTACATTTTTTAATTTGAATTAGGCGCCCTCTAGGGGGCTGGCTTTCAACCTATAGCATTGTTCGAACCTTCTTTTTCAACATCTGTCTTTACTGTGGCTATTTACAAAGCAACGCGTTCAGTATTAAGTTTATAAGTGTTACAGTGTGTTCTACCAAAACAACATGGTGTCACGTATATTACAAGTATGTTCTCTTTTATTTTTTAATTTTTTTTGTATTTTGATTTGTAGAATAATTTATAGATAGATGTAGTTGTATTGTAAATAAATACTTGATTAAATTTTTTAAAAAGTTTTTATGTATTCTTATTTGCTACTTTGGTAGTGTATCCTACAGGATACACAATTTATAAAACCGATTTTCTTTTCATTTTTTCCCATGAAATTTTTTTAACTATATAATAGTTATGCATTTTACCCCAAAAAAAACTAAAATAAAAAAATTTGTCAAAATTTTTAAATTTTTGATATGTGCCAAACTAAGGATTAAGGGGGAAACGTTGTTGCACGAGCGGCACCCCTGAAGGATGACACTTGACTCTCTATGGCGCCCTTGAAGGTGCCATTTGGCTCCTTAGGGTACCGTGGGTTACCCATGGGGTGCCATAAGACACCCATAGGGTGCCAAATGGAGCCAAATGGCTTCAAGGGTGCCATAGGGATTCAAGTGGCACCCCTCAAGGGGTGCCGCTGTTGCTACAACGTTTTACCCTTTAACCCTCGTGGGTCCCTCCCATTTCAGTTACACTCAAGACCCTTGGGGTCATAAACGACCCCAATGCTTCTTTTAATTAATTCATTATAATTATTGAATGTTACATGCATTATTTAAGTTCACACACTTTTTAATGCTAAAAAAACAAAAAATAAAAAGATACAATTAAAGTAAAATTTAGTTTATGAATTAAAATTATAATTTTAGAGCAAAACTTACAATAACTGTAGATTTATTTACATCTGTTACAGACCTGAAAAAACATGATTTTTGCAAGTGAATTTCAAACACTTATGACATTTTTCGATGCATTTTCTGTCCAGTTATCTTGGACAAAAGTTGCAACGTCCTCTTTTTTTGCCTTTCTGGGGAAGTGACCCCAAGGAAAGGCAAATTCTTCCAAGGGTCTTATGTGCAAAAAATGCAATTCGGGAAAAATAAAACACAATAATAGCATTATTTTGAATAGAAAACTAGAAGAATAAAAGCCACAAAATGCCATTAAAAACAAATGGTTGATTAACAAAATATATTAAACAGAAATTGCATTGGGGTCACATATGACCCCAAGGAACCCACGAGGGTTAAGGCCGATTCAGACTGCGAGCGACGCGAACGAACGAAGCGTTTTTCGCTCGCAGGTGAAAAATTCCAATCATTCATACTAGATGCGGGCGAAAGTCACGTGATGGTACCCACTAAGGATAAAGCGCGCGCATCTCGCGAAATCCAATGAAATCGGATGTGCACGCGGTCAAAACAGAGCAAAGATGGCGCCTTCTCTCTGACTGGCTGTCGCTCTCGTTGCCTAATTTCGTTCGCCTTTCGCACGCGAAAATATCTAGCATGCTAGAACGCTCGCGACAGGCGAATATTCGCTGCGTTGTCATGGGAACGCATTCCGAAAACCGGTTTCGCGGGGAAAAGTTCGCTTCGCTCATGCGTTTCGCTCGCAATCTGAATCGCGCTTAAGGGTGCCTGCTGCAACCTGTAGTTTTCACAGTGTACTTACTCTTTGTTAGGAACTTATTAAGAAAAGAATAGATTGAACTCACTTTAAGTATGTGACACCTAGGGGGGGAAGCAACTCTTTGACAAGAAGCACCAGGGGAGTAGCGAAATGATTTTCATCGTTGGTTATCAACAATTTTACAACAATAATAAAGAAATAGCCGAAATCAAAAAGTATGTTTATTGCTTGACAAAGCAAAATCTAATTAAAACCTCCCTCAACCGACACCCCTAATTATGTTCTATAGTGATAGAAATATAAATAATCAATTACTTGACATATTGATTTGAGTTCAAATTTTCTATCTTCATGAAGAATAAAAGATGAGCCAAACTCTTTTATTTATTATAAAGAACAAAAGGTGCAAAAGAAGAGAAAAATACTCGAAATGTTATGTTGAAAGTACTTTTCTACTATAAACGATTAATTTCAAAATAAGTTTTAAAGCACTATGCCCACTACGTGAATTGTGGCGAAAGGAAAAAACCTTTTTATTTCTGAAAGAAGTACAAAAACTTGACTTTTGAACGCGAGCCAATGTATGAGCAGGAAGTTTTTAAAGACACACACATATTGAACGACGTAAAAATAAGGACAAATAGATAAGGATAGGGTCGTTCACGGGATGATTGCAGCAAAAAGAAAAATGGGAAAAAACAGCATGAAAAAAGAATCGGCAATGATTTTGACACAAAGCAAATAACATTAAAACTTAAATTTGTTCTCATTTTTTTCCAAGAGACTCTCAAGAGAATACTTACAAGAACAGTTATGGAATAAATAATGTGTTATAAACTTGCTCCTTTCAAAAACTAAAGTAAATGTTAAGTTTGTATTTTGGTAAAGATAGAAAGACGTAGCGAGGGGTGTTTACCTCCCAAAATTCTTGGTTTAACCACTATTGCCAATCTTAATATGGTAAACGCATTTAAAGACTTATAAACGGTAACCCCCTCTCCTAAACATAGAAGGTAAATTTTTGCAGCACATTGATACGCTCCGTGTTTTAACTTTCATGCACATGTTAACTGAAATAGAAACTCTCCAAAAAATAATATTAAAATTTGGAAAAAAGGAATTGGTCATAACTTTTAATCTGGGAAGTGTAGAACAGTCAGACTACGATAAAAACACTTTCTGAGTATTCTGCCCTAAATCATAAAAGTTTTTTTCTCTTTTTACTCATGCTAAGCCCTTATTATATCGTATTTTGGTTCAATATAGTGAACACCATGTACAGTAAACTCCCGATTATCCGCAGTCGGTTTATCAGCAGGTTTTTCACACCCCAGTTTTCATTTTTTTACGGTGCTTCTGAGTGTTATTGTTCCTCTTTAATCATTACAGATATATTTTAAGTTTAATGTTATTGTCCTTAGCTATAATTTAAATGTATGTGTCAGTGTTATTAACATTTTTACTATCGTATGCATTAATATCGTGTTTTATCTATTTTTTGGATTATCGGCGGTTACCGTGCCAAACTATTCCGCGGATTATCGGGAGTTTTTACTGTAGTTCACACATTCCATACATTCCGCAATAGTTACTCAAGTCCACCGGTGTAGTAGAAGAATGTTCAAATAACTTTCAAACCCAGATTTTTTTTCTGAATAAAATATTAAAGAACTCTTATAAGTATAACGAAAAGAGGAGAGTAATTTAATCTAAAATAAAGAACTTTGACTTCAGAAGAAAAGAAAAGAAATCAAAGACAAGCCATTAGAAGAACATGTGGTCACATACGTCGGATAATGGAGAAAAGCAATGACCAAAAGGCTTGAAAATGACCGCTTCGGGAACGAAAGAAAACACGAGAAAGATAAAACGGATGGAATCTATTGAAAACGGACAGGAAATAATAAAATATTAAACAATCAGGAAAATATTTATTCTACGCTGTTCTCTTTTTTTTTTCTTTTGAAGTTCTAAAACATTTTTCAAAGCACGAACGTGATATGAATAAAATGTAATTTTTAATTCCATGGATGACTATTGGGGAATTCCACCGGTTTGGTGCAGATTCCTTGACAACAAAAAATAACAATTATGTTTAAAGTTTAATTGTTACGTCCGTAACGGCGGAATTGCCCTATACAGGGTGTTCCGTTTTAACCTGCATTACTGTCTGTCCTTGAAAACCACGCGTAGCATTCGCGAACAGTTCCACTTAAAAAAGGGTAGATAGGTTGTGGGTGATAACTTTCCCAAGTTTTCAATTTAAAACTTGCATTTGCTATATCCTTTCAGGGGCGGATACAAGGGAGGGGCAATCGCCCCTCCCTTGGGGAACTTTTTAACGGTAGTTTTTCGACATTGAAGTTCTAAAAATGCAATTTTATATGAATTTTAATAAAATTGGGGCAAGAAGTTTTAAGGCTCAACCCCGGAAGTATTTCGAAATTGCAGTCCGAAACTTTTGCGATCAATATTTGTAAACTAGTATGGATAGTAAAAAGTAACAAAGATCAATCGCCCCTTCCTTGAAAACTTTCTGGATCCGCCCTTGTAATCCTTTTGCTATATTCAACTACACTATGCATGTGAAATTAGCATCGTTCCACGTTGTTTGGTACGGCTCAAAACGCTTTTCATTGTTCTTCCCCTTATTGTCCTCTTACCTATCACCCCTATTTTAGTACGATCAGAGAAGACCTGACGCATGCGTGAATGCGCGGAAGGTTTTACCTAAGAAAATCAGAAAGTAATTGTATTTTCGCAACCGCTCGTCCTAGATGCATACTTCCAATCCCAAAAAGACTCATAGGGAAGTGCAGAGTTAATATATTAACCCATTTATGCCCAAGTTTTTTTTAACATTTTTTTTCAATTTTTATCTGCTTAAAACTCCTACTTGGAATGATTTACATACATTTTAGGCTTGAAATAGTTCACCGTTGCCATATTTATTAAGTTATTGAACGTCCTGTTTATGGGATATTTTGCAGATATGTGAGCTAAATACGACCTTACTTGACTTTACTTGTGCAAAGTTACATTACAGAAGACATTTTTGATCAATTTTAAGCAAATCATTTTAAAATAGTTTAATTTTATGAAAAATAAATGCGCAAAAAAAAACTTTCTTTGTGTGGCTAACCATGCTGGATTGCTGCTTGACTGATTTGTCTGAAAATAGCTGTCAATAAATAAACTCTGATGTCCAAATAGTGACTCTGACTGGTTTTCTCAGGAAGAAGGACTATTTAACTTGCGAAAAATTGCTTTGGTAAACTGATATACCCATTACAGGTTTTTACATGCAGTAACTAACAAGCGTCCCATTTTTAGGACACTGGGCATAGATGGGTTAAGAGTTTAAAATGAAAAAAAAAAAAAAAAAAAACAGACAAAAGATACAAAATCTAACTTTTTACACGGACTTCAGGCCCCCTAGCTTATTTTTAGGAAATCAAGAGCATAGAAAAACATCTCGAATACAAAAAGTTTGACATTAGTGCGACCAGTATTCAGCGAGATACGAAATGCGGCGTTTTGTTACCTACAACCCTTCATACTCGTTGTCAAAAACAGCGCTTGGGGGGGGGGGGGGCTGATGACAAGCTTGAAGTAACTGTCACGTCTGCAACAGCTGCAAATCATTATTTATCGAACACAAGAAAACTTTCAAGACACCGCCAACTCGGCTATTTCGATCCATTGACTGCAGTTTCGAGCTTATTATGCTCTCATCAGCATGGAATACGAAAGTAGTCGAGTTGGAGGCAAAAATCCTCTTAAAAAGCAAAGAGAGACAAAAAAAAATCTGGTAGCTAATGTAAAATTAGAATACCAGCGAGCGACCGCACTTGATACGGTACAACGCGAAAATGTTTTAGGCAGAGCTCAAGGTATAAAGCAGAGGGTAACCGCTCCTAAGCAGGATGAAGAGGATTTTTGCCTTTAAGATGATTTTTGTTTCCAACTCGACTACTTTCGTATTCTATGCTGATGAGAGTATAATAAGCTCGAAACTGCAGTCCATGGATCGAAATAGCCGAGTTGGCGGTGTATTGCATGTTTCTGCCTTAGCCCTTGCTTAGGGGCGGTTACTCTCTGCTTTATACAAGAAAATTTCTTAGAATAGTCTAGACTGATTTTAATTTTCCCCCAGCTATTTTAAGTAGTTAAAATTATAATTATACAAATAGAGTCGTTCCTCGAAAATTAGAACACGCTTAAGACGAATTGATTTCAAAGGCCCCTTGGAGTTCCTTTTAACGAGGTTTGGTTATAATACAAGACTCAGCGTCGAGGATTCTGGTGGCTGTGGGGAAGTTAATCCTGAAAGCCTGTTCAACACTGTCTGTCTGAAAAAGGGGTGACACGTTTTACTTTAATGTTCAACACGTTCGCTGGCGATAAATTGCCCCTTTGCCAAATCTCTGAGGAGCACCTATTAAATCATACCGATTGAAGAGGAGAAACTTAGTAAACATCACGCGCAGGTGCGTGATCGTCAGCGAAAGTGTTAGATAATATACGTTGTTAACTCTATACCTCAGAAACAGAACGACGTAAGTTGACAAGAAGTTCTGTCAAGAACTAAACGAGCCTACTTTTCCGTACATCGACATCGGCATTCTAGCATCTGATCATTATTCTCTTGATCATCTGAGACTAAACATTATGTCAAACATACCTTTTTAGCACTTAAAGCTGATTTCTAAAAGCAAAATATACCCCTCTCATCAGATGAAATAGAGACATAAAAAGTAAATAAATGAATAAATGAAGTTTTGTCGCACCTTTTAAAGAATGTAACTGTTACAGTTCTTCCGTAGAAAAATTCCTCAATCGTTTTCAAAAAAAAAAAAAAATTAAAAGTACAAAGTATATCAAAACACATTTTATCAAAGAAAGGAAAAAAAACTCGTCCGTCGATAAAATGTCTCGATTTTCACTTTTAAACCGTTGCCAGTTGTTAAATATAAATAAAGAATAAAATGCCCTCGTGAAT
>JAXGGA010009631.1:0-50566 GCA_038373865.1 Uloborus plumipes
ATGTTGCCAACGAAAAAAGAAATAATAAAAATATCCGTGGCATACGTCTTTTTTTTATGTAAAGAGTAAGCAAAACCTGAAATAGATGATCTGTCTTCATTGGTTTCTGCTTGACATATGTATAAACGAAAAATGACTTAAATTAATGACCCAATTTTCTAAGATTTCGTCATGCATGAAATTATATTTTCGAATTACTTTCCATGAGCTTATTATTAAAAATAATGGATGAGTAGGAACAGAAGAATCTATGCCGAAACGAAGAAAATTAAAAACCGATCTGAGGCTGCTTTGAAGTAGAAGTAATTGTTGTTTAATTGCCGAGAAAATATTAAATGAGTACTAAAACTTCAGGGTCATGACGGAGTCTGGAAAATTAAAAACGGATTATTACGCTTATTTCAAATAAATGATTCATTTAATTTCTCATTTCATGTGAAGAGATATTGCGTTTCTCCCACGAGTTACTTAAAAAAATGTCATTGCCAGAGCTTTTAGATATGGGCTCGGTTTGAAAGAGTCATTTTCAAAGTCAAATGATTCTGCTCTCTAGAGAGTTATGAAGGAACTAAAAGCATCGTGAGAAACAAAAGGAATATGTAGGACAAAATAATTAACATTCAAGAATGAAATGTAATGCTGTTTTTTAAAGGAAAACAAGAATTAAATTCGGTTGTTGTATATAGTTAAAATATTTTGATATCTCCGGCCAGGTAAATTTTGCAATTTTTCTTTTAGTAGTGCGTTAGAGCGTGCGCATGTTCGTGAAATTACTTTTCTGCTCATTTATTGTCCTGCGATGTCATTGAGGAATATTATTATTTCTGACGCCGAAGGAGAATTTTAGTGTCGAGTACATTTTGCGTCAGTCTGAATGTTATTGATTATTTAAACCGAAATAAATGCATGTTTAAATTTCGCATCTAATGTATATTTTTTATTGCATTGCATAAACTATGTGGTTCAAAGTAGAAAATTTTATTCCATACACTTTTACTTGAAAATACCCAAATGGAGTGCTTCGAAGCAGTGGCGTATCCAGGAATTGATTTTGGGGGGGTGCACATCGAATATCGACACTGTGATGAGAAAGGAAACAAATCAAGAAATATGGTGAAACTTTAAAAACGCAGTATTTCGATTTAATTTTTTCTATTGAACGTTGCTCAAAGTTTTTTTTTTTTTTTTTTTCTCACAAAAATGAATATCATGCAAGAACAATAAGACGCGGGTACATCGCTCATTTTCCTCTTACATTTCCACAATTACAGATGAATCCGCTTGGATGAGGGGGGAGAACTATATCTCCCAGCAGTGGACTGTATATAGATGAGTCGCAGTTCCAGCAAACATATTTATTGCTCTTCACGAACAAGGCTGGTATCGCTCCGGCACGGTGGGACCAAAAATGGATCCGCTTGGAATGAGGGGGGAGAACTATATCTCCCAGCAGTGGACTGTATATAGATGAGTCGCAGTTCCAGCAAACATATTTATTGTTCTTCACACATTAAGATACAATACTGCATGGAAAGAGAGAGAGAGAGAACCCTATGGCTTTCTTCGTTGGGATATCAAAGGCGACTGGTGAGGGAAGGCAAGCAACCTGATCCCCGCACCGAGAGAGGGGTAGGTGTCACTTGGCGAAGCCAAGTCCCCATACTGGCGACTTATCGCTCTCATACACAAGCAAGGCGAGAACAACAGAATAATAATTAGTTTTGCTTCTTATTGTTGAAAACAGAAAATAATATGACAATATTTCAGTATCCATAAAGTATTTTTCATTGAAATAACCTGAAGCATATTTACATGAAGGTTACATGTTTTTTCAAAATTCAGTGCCACCATTTTTTATAGTCTTACAAAATCTTGGGGGGTGCATTGGTCCCTTGGCACCCCCCTGGATACGCCACTGCTTCGAAGTATGATAATGTAATTTATTTACATTTTAAAGAATTATTTTGTTTATTTTTGTTTTCATTATGTGTTATTTTATTTTAGTTATTTCTAACAGCATATTTTCCCCCTGAATTACTTATTGACGATTCATCCTTTGCAATGATCGCATCTATTGTAATATCAAGATAGTATTAAAAACGGTTCAAATAAATGCAATCTGATGCTAACTGCAAAGATTTTCATTTTAAGTTTCAAGAACAATTCATTGCTATCTTTCTAAAAATCAATTTAGGAAAAGCGAAGGGAAGAAAATATTTGAAATCGTTCAGAAACAATTTAAATGATACTTCAGCATAAGAATTATGAGTTGATTTGAAAATAAATTAATTTAAAAAAGTATATATAAGCAATATTGAAATGTCTAAACCCACTCATACCCTTTGTGGATGTGACAAGTAGCCAGTAGCAGAAATATTTCCACAGTTTACAGCACTGTATTTTTTATTTATTTATTTTTTTAAAGGTAATAGTTTTTTAGGAATGTCAGTAAAGAGCTCAACCCTCCCATCAACCTCATAAAAAATCCCCGAATAAAGCATTGTTCATTAAAAACAATACAAAAGCTATTTTAAAGTACTTCTCAGTTAGCATGAGAGAGTAGTCAGCAAAGATATCAGAAACTGCTCAGAATGAGAATTAAATTTTTTTTCTTTTTTGCAGGGAAAAAAATGCGGAAATAAAAGCTATTAATGTACTATAACCACTTGACAAACAACGATGTTTCGGTGAAATTAAAGAGCCTGCAATGAAACGTAAAAGAAATGACATTTCGGAGAAGTCAAAGAGCTTGTAAATGAACATAGAAGAAATGATGTCTCGAAGAAGTCAAGTATTTGAGCATAAATAGAATGACATCTCGGAGATATCAAATGTACACATCTGTCTACTATGGCATATCCAAATGAACTGAATGACGTTTTCCAGACGCCACTTTATGTCAAACGGTTCCAGTTTTTTAAAGTTATCTCAACTGTAAGTCATTTGATTAGCCTGGCAAAAGAGATTTTTAATGTTGCTTTTCTCATTTAAATAGTGAAGGGGGGTTTTCGATTACTTTTCTACTCTGTAAACGAAAGAAATCAGACACAATTGCAAACAAAAACTTCTGTCGAAACTCTGCATTGCTTCATAAATATAAAACGTTTACTTTGATTTACGAATTCCAGAGAGGGGCTAAGCCCCTCATCCTCACTCCCTAAGGGCCCACTTGTCCAGGCCTTTCCACGAACAAAAGGCCCAAAAATTCGACTTAGCCCATTTTGTCTCCCACCAAATCCAGTTACGCCAGCACCCTTTCACTTCCAGTGGGTCATCAACCCATCGTTGCCCAAATGCAGACTCTCCCCAGTCTTTGCACAGATGGCCGCTCGTTCAACACACAATTCGATTTACTCCTAGCATAATGGACCCGACACCTGTTACAATTTTCAACTGGCCCGTTCGCAAATCTATCTCCTGGGATCGTGACTGAAAAACAGCGAAAACGAATGCAGACGAACTATGATAGAATTTCGCGGAATCGTTCTGGTGCTGAGACATGACTGATTAGCAGACGGTTTATCCTGGTGTGAAATCATTGACTTCATTTCGAAGAACGCACTCTGAAGCGTAGATCATTATTTACATCCATCTTTTCAAGAAGTTTAACGCAATGATTGTCATATCTTTAAAGAGCAATTCCCTTGAGCAAAGTATCATTTATAGGGCTAGTCTCTTTATTGAAAGCAGCTTTCTTTTTTCAAGGTACAACTTCTTTTCAAAATCATATTTCCTGCTAAATACTTCATTTTAAACCAAACTTATTGGGAAGATTCAATCCTTTTATACAACTCAACTTGTCTTTATAACTCTTCTGCAATAGACTTTCTAGAGCAGGCAGAATTAATTATTTCATTTTTGTTTCTTTTTTAAATCAGAAAAGTCTTCACGTGTGTTATGATTGGTACTAATGTTAAAACCAAATCATCTAGTGGTTCTCCCTCCCTCGCCGTGCTCTTGAATAGTTTAACTCCATACTCCCTTCATCTCTCCATTCTTTTTAACAGGCTACTATTCCTTTAATTCATTTTTGGATTTCAAAGTAATTCTCATTTTTTTTAAACTCAAGATTTGCAAGTCTTGGGGAAAATATTTCTAAATACTTTTCATATTTCAGAGGTTTCCTTGTAAATAAAGCTCGACAAAAAGCCGCTTTTGGATTTCAAACAAGCACCCTTGAAATCCGACATGATTATTATTCTTTCTTTTCATTTTTTTTTTGTTTTCGTTCAAAAAAAAAATGTTTATCTTCCATCTTCCATCCACATTTAGTTAATTTAAAAAATATATATATATCAGCCTCTGATAGTCTGTCACGAAGATGATCAAGAATTTCGTTGGAAAATCGTGACATAATACAGTTAGTAGATAATTTTAGGACAATACAAAAGACAGTATCCACTCAGAAAAAAACTAAACTCACAAACCACAAACATACTCTCCCACATTAAAACCATTCCATCGGTATCTCTCCCACAGACTTCATCCCTCCCTCCTCCTCCCATTGTCAAGGAATGACCCACATTTGTTTCGCCATTGCAAACGATATCCCCTTGTCCATTCCGAAAAACGTGACGAGCAGTTCCTGTTCCAGGAAGGGAAGTCTGGGGAGGGGATGGAACAAAAGGGAAACCGTTCTTAATTTTTCCATTGTTAGCCTTTTACCGGTGCGCATAAGATCTGATATTACGTATAGATGTTAAACCGACAAAATGTATATATGTTATCATTACAGGAGACGCGTGTGTTTGCCTACTTGGAATACAATGGCAGTCGATTGGATAATTGTTATGATATAACCAGGGGTAGCCTTACATTTTTTTTATCATTTTTCCCTTTTTTTCATGAAATTATTTTACGAGTTCTTATATATGTATTTCGTAATGTATTTTCCCCCCTTAATTCTTCCCTAGCTATTAGTTACGTATTTTGTGTAATAAAATATAGCTTCGTGTGCGCGCAAATGTAGTTTTCATTTCCTTATGTCTACATAGATAATGGATTAAGGTGAAACATTAGGTATTCTGGAAATTTGAAAATAGATTTCGATTACCTTGTGCATGAAATTTACTGTTGGATGAAGGCTCTTTTTCCTTTTTCCAATTATGTGTTATGTGAATTACATACTGTGGATTTCAATTCTAAGCTGTTATACAGACCATGAAATAATTGTTTTGTGTATTATTTAAAAGACTTTTGAAAACTCATGAAATTTTTTACTACTAAACTGTAAAACTACTGACTGCTACTTTTACAGTACTAAACTGTAAAATTGCTCATTTTACAGCAAAAAAAAAATGTAGAATAGCTAATTTAGCAGTTTATTATCGTGCATTTTAGTTTTAAACTGGAACCTCTGCTGCCAGTATTATACACTGTTGTTTTTACAGTATAATACAGTTAAATTTTGCGGCAATAAAATGTAAAATTGCCAGTTTTACAGCTCATTACTGTGCATTTTACAGTTTTAAATTGGAACCTGAGCTGCCAGTATTGTACTGTAAAAACAACAGTACATTTTTTGCAGTGCAGTGAACCAATAAAATTTGTTTCAAGTTCGAAATTTCACTTTTCTTTTCAAAAAAAAAAAAAAAAAAATCATTTAGCACTTCGTAGGTGCCTTTTTTAAAAATCGTTCCCCGTCTGACTCAGTCCACTTTCCCCCCTCCCAACCCCAAAACCATGCTCCCCAAAGGTACGAAGGCGTACCAAATAGAAAAAGTGAGCAGGGTGAGTTCTTTTTTAATCAACGTGTGGCAACATTTGAACAGCGGGGTGGCTTCCGATTCCAGCGGAACACTTGGTGGAATATCGATAATGAACGATCCCATAAGCCTCCGTCTTTGTGGTCCGAGTACTCCCCTTCAATGGGATGGGTAAAGGAATAGAGAAGTGGATTTCATGCTTCACTTCACTATTAATGATTCTATCTACCGTCCTGTGCTTTGCCAACAAAGAATCGTTTTTTTTTTTAAATGTTTTTTCAGGTATTTTCCCAGAAAATATGAGTCCAGGTGGATGATGTTTAGAGAATGGTGAGTTTTTTTTTTTTTTTTTTTTCACCGAGTGAAACTTGCTTTGAAATGTTAAAAAATTCGGAAGAAATACAATTTTTGAAAATGTAGCACACACTGTAAGAAATGAACTGTTGTTTTTACAGTATAATACTGGCAGCCGAGGTTAAAATTTAAAACTGTAAAATGCACAGTAATAAACTGTAAAACTAGCAGTTTGACAGTATCTTACGGTAGAGTTCGCAATTTTACAGTTTATTGCCCTAAATTTTAGCTGTATTATATTGTAAAAACAACAGTATAATACTGGCAGACAGAGGTTCGAATTTAAAACTGTAAAATGCACGGTAATAAACGATAAAATTAGCCACTTTACAGTTTATTGCTGTAAAATTAGGAGCTTTACAGTTTTATACTGTAAAAGTAGATATTTTACAGTTTATTACTGTAAAATTAGCTCTATTACACTGTAAAAACAACATTCGTTTTTTAGTTTTCCTGCGTCTTTGTGGTCCATCCAAGTACTCCCTGTCAATGGGATAGGTGAAGGAATAGAGAAGTGGATTTCATGCTTCACTTCACTATTAATGATTCTGTCTACCGTCCTGTGCTTTGCCAACAAAGAATCCGTTTTTTTAATGTCTTTTCGGGTGTTTTCCCAGAAAATATGGGTCCAGGTGGATGATGTTTAGGGAATGGTGAGTTTTTTTTCTCGGGGTGAAACTTGCTTTGAAATGTTTATAAATTTGGAAGAAAAGCAATTTTTAAAATCTACGCTGCAAAAAATGCAAATTTTTACAGTATAACACTGGCAGCAAGATTCCAATTTAAAACCGTAAAATGCACAGTAATAAACTGTAAAACTAGGAATTTGGCAAATTCTTACTGTTAAGTTAGCAGTTTTACAGTTTATTACCGTAAAATCTTAGCTGTATATTCTGTAAAAGCAACAGTATAATTATTTTAAGTTATAGACGTTTATTTATTATTTCAACTTTTTTTTTTTTTTGTCAATTACGGCAGGAAATAGTTTTAATATGATATAAGGTGGTGAAATTTCAGATAAATGAATATATTGAAGGATATTAATGTGTTCCAGCATAACACAGAAGACTTAATTTACGTTAGACAAAATGGCTTAATGCATCATAAAAATGCATGGGTTTATTAAGATATATGCATAGCAAGATTAAAAGACATAAAAGAAACAAAATAAAAATAAGGAGATTTTGCAATGTTACGTAAACAAAGATAGCTGAGGCTGAAAACGAATAAGAGGAAATTTAGCAAAATTTGTAAATACAGTGAACTCTCACTCATACGCCGCCTCATTTATGCGCTTTTTTCACTTATACGACGATTTTAAATAGTCCCAGCACATTCCATAGCAAAATAATGATAGTATCATTCATTTATGCGTCGCTTTCAAGATAAATATTTCACTTATACGCCGAATTTTCCCTAAAATATAAAAAATTTAATTTATTTTCCTTAAAAAATAAGCATTTTTTTCACTTTCCTCTTTAATTTTTCGTCTTTATTGCTCATGGAAGGCATTTTTTTCCGCATGAAATGGAGTTCGGAGAAGGACAATTATCTATTATGCATCGTTTTAAAGGGAACAGTTTGTAATTAGGTATGCTACAATTTTTGTTTTCTCTTTATCATTGTAGCTACGTTACAGTTATTACCAAACCGTGGTAATATGTCCCGTTTCTATAGAAATATTCTTATTCATTCTCTCATTAGAAACTATGTTGTGTTTTAGTCCATTAAATAGGCTTGTTCACTTATACGTCTCTTTCACTTATGCGCCTTTTTCTGTTGGTCCCTTGGGCCGGCGTATAAGTGAGAGTTCACTGTATATAGGCAACGAGGAGTCTAGTTTCAACAAAAAATGTTTGTTTACCAAACAGATTATTAAAAAAGATGTCCACTTTCAAAGTTTAAAATTTTTTCAATGCGTTCAATTAATGGAATTTTCTATCATTTTTCCCCTGATGTTTTTTTTTTTTTTTCAAAAGAATCGATTTTCTTTTCATCTACACACCTATTTTCCCATTTTTGCTTAAAATAGTTAGCTTAGTTACAACACCTATTTTTGCTTAAAATAGTAAGATATGCAGATGCAGAAGGTATTGTTATTAATTAACAAATGTATCAAAAGACATTTAACTATTTTTAGCAGTTAACTAGGTTAGTACTGGATTTATCATAACTAACTTGGAAAAATGTTAGTTGGATTCCTGCTCATTTTAGTTAAACAGTCGCCGAGGAAAAATAGATAGTTTTCCTTCCACCACGCATAATTCTTCAGAAGAATAAGTTTACCAAATAGTTCTCTTCCCCTACTTTCTTTATCTTAATCAAAACCCGGTGCTTTTCAATTAAAAGCTTTCGGTGAAAGTTCAAAAAGATAAATATAACAAACCCACTGCATACAAAGAACTGAGAAAGGATAAGAAAAGAAGGGGGAGAAAAAGCAAAGAAAAAACAACGAAATAAGTAAAAGTAATCTCGGGAAAACTCTGAGACTAAAAGATTTCGGGGTAAAATCACGATCAGAAAATGCAGCCATTTTAATTTTCCCCGAAATCGTGAAACTAAACATTGTAAAGGGAAGAGAAATTATTGCGTTGAAAAGGGTAAGAATAAATAAAGGAATGGATAGGCAAACTGTGTTTATGCCCGGGGCGCCACATGAAACTAGCTAACGGGTAAAATGGGGAGAGAAAGTGAAAAAAAAAAAGGATAAAAAGCCCTCTTAATGTAGAACAATTTTTGCCTTTGCAATCTCCGCCATTGTTTCGGACGGTTAATTAATAAAGAGAAAAGATGCAAAGGCAGACGACATTTTTTTTCTAGACTTTTTTTTTAAAGCCTCATGCCGCAGTTGAAGTGCAAAGAATTATTATTCTGAATGTATATTTCGTCAACGGTAGCATTTTAATCTCGCAAAAGTGCATTAGTACTTCTGGGGGTGTGCGGAGAGATACAATAACATAAATACATGCAGCCGAATAAGCTTTAATTAAAAGCGTTATTATGCTGTGTCCGCTGACTTAAAATGAACTAAGAAAAATTCGCAGTCTTGAACTGGCAACGCTTGTGTAAAAAAAATGGGTAAAAGAAACAGAGCGTAAATGGAACAACGAGGATTTTGTGTATAAAGAGCAAAAAGTGATTACACAAACGCAATGAAGTTTATTTAGTGATATAAGTTTTCTTTAATATCCTATGATTAAAAACAAAAGTGCATGTTTCTTTCATTTTTTTGTCATTTAGAGGGATGTATGATTCTTGGAATAACTCTTATGAATCAAGAACTTAATTAAGAGCAATTTCTAAACAGATTTTTTTGTATTAATAAAAGTGTCTTGAATGGCGAAAATAGTTTGGGACAGATTGAATATTTGATAGTGGACGAAACAGAACCAAATTTCTCTCATATTCTTTGAAATTCTTCATTTGGTATTT
The DNA here is from genome assembly GCA_038373865.1 of Uloborus plumipes. NCBI lineage: Eukaryota > Metazoa > Arthropoda > Arachnida > Araneae > Uloboridae > Uloborus > Uloborus plumipes. The sequence continues at coordinate 9,492 of JAXGGA010009631.1, forward strand.
CGGTTTGACGTTGATTGAAAAGATTTTCTTGATGAAATTAATTTAGGTGCATAAGAGTTTTTTTTTTTTTTTCTTCCGTAAAGAGTTGAGACATCAGAATGACCATTTTGTTTCTATCTTTCAGTCGAAACTGTTTAAGCATAACATGGATATTAAAATATTACAGTAAATACTCCTATTTTTTAAATATTTGTTAATTTTTTCCCTAGAACCTATTATTTTATTCGCATGTAATATTACTTTCAAATAAAGATAACTATTTCCAATTCCTTATTGCTATTATTTTTTTCTACTAGACAGAAATATATTACACTGATTCCGAAATGCCCAATGCATTATTTTCCTTTGTGTACAACCAGTTCTTAAACCTAACAGTAAAAGCGAAATAACTGAATTAATTACTAGGGATGCACCGATAAGCAAATTGGCCGATTACCAATTACCGATTAATCGGCTGACCCGATTAATGATAAGGATGATTGTTTTTCTACTACCAATTTCACCATCACTGTTTTTCCTCTCTTATACAATTCCAAGTTTAGAAATAGTAAATAATTTATTTCCGAGAGAAGATTTTCTTTTCATTTTCCTAGTTTTCACAAAATAATTTCAATGTTTTATCAAATTTCTCAGAAACAATTTTCATATTATTGTCAATAATATTATTAACACATTGTTAGTTAGGTTAATTGGGCATGAAAATTAAAAAAAAAAAGGGGGGGGGGAGGAGTCTGTGGTGAGCACTCTAATTTAATAATTAGTAGCAATTTAATTCAATATTTTTATTCTTTGAAAATTAGAGGTTATCTTAAAGCACTGTGCTAAGGAGAAAACTATCGCCACATGAAAAATGTTGCAACATTTGTCTATGTATATTTATTCAAAGTCGGAGAATTAATTTAAAAAAAAAACTTCATATCAATTGTGAGGGTTATTATTACTGTTAATAAAATTATTCATCATAGTTTCTTAGTGAAGGTATACTTTAAAGCATAATATTTGAAAAATATTTTTTCGGAGAATTTATCGGCCCAATTCTGCCGGTTCATCCCTATTAATTACAGTAATTTTGATTTTTTAAACTTTGACGGAACTCATGATCGTTATTTTAGTTCACACTAGAGCAACAAGAATTCGCCTGGCGGGAAGTGGGTGGTCATAACGGTCCTTACATGTAACATAAAGAACCGTATTAGGACAGGCAGTAAAATTATTATTAAGAGCTCTGAAAAGTTCTTCCCTCTCGCAGCGCCACAGGCCAGTTATAAAAACTGCTTTGATTCCTTTGACTGCAAGAGTCAGGAAAGTACATTTGCATTTAAAATGTTTTATTCTTTCTCAATGTCATATAATAGGTTTTAAATTCGGGTAGTGAGATTAGAAATCACTGGCATCGAACTTTTCTTTTTTAAGCTACCAAAAGTTCCGCTTTAATATAATTTTAAACACAATTCAGACATGCTCCGCCTCACTGTAAAAGATGTCTTTGCTAATATTTCTCTATCGGACCTAATCCCTCCTCTCGTAACGGAGAGGAATCTCTGTTAGCAATTGAAATTGCTATATTGAGTGTCATGTAGGAGCGATACTATTATCTATGTAATATAAAAAGTAAAAAAATGAAAGCTGGTAGTAAAAAATCTGGTACCAGTGGTACGGACCCCACACTACTTCCTTTTACGTGTACTTTTCTTAGTAGTTACCTTAAATGTTAAAAAAAGTGCTTGGAGTGAGCAAGGTAACAATTCAAATATTTACTCCCCTAATCTGCCACGAAACAATGCAAAAAATATTTTACTATGGTTAATTTTCTAAATATATGTTGGTAGGTACATATGCACGTGCTGACAGGTCGAAAAAACTACTGAACATTCATTCGGGGGTGAGAAAAATCAAAATTTAGACTCAAATTTGAGTGATATTTTTTCTTTTCGCGATCACAATGCTTCCTTTACTACGTAAAAGGAAGTAAAAAACGATCATCAAATTACTTTTTGCATAAAAAGTGGGGCGTAAAAAGAACGACTGCATGTAAAATCGTTGTCATCAAAACAGAATTTTTAGTTGCGAAATACAACTACACTGTAGAAAATGAATGTTGTATTTACAGTATAATACAACTAATTTTATAGTAATAAACTGTAAAATTGCTAATTTTACAGTTTATTACCGTGCATTTTACAGTTTCAAACTAGAACCTCTGCTGCCAGTATTACAATGTTGTTTTTACGGTATAAAACAGCTAAATTTTACGGCAATAAACTGTAAAATCGCTAACTCTACAGTGAGAAACTGTAAAATTGCTAGTTTTACAGTTTATTACTGTGCATTTTACAGTTTTGAATTGGAACCTCTGCCGCCAGTATTATACTGTAAAAACAACAGCTTATTTTTTGCAATGTAACGACCGTATGTTTTGAAACCTTGATCACAATTTATCCATTTCTACTCCAATCTTCAGCACAATTTTATAAAAAGAAAAATGAAACAAAAATTAAAAAGACCACAACTTTCATTGCTACCGAAACTCCGCTTGTAACGTAAAAATTGAGCATAAAAAATTGTTTAATTTCTCCGAATTACTGTCGTGCGTCCCGGGCCTTTGTTATATTTCTCTCGCGTGCGCAGAGCCGCTTGCGTAAGACTAGTTGACGATTGCCCATCAAAGGGAAGAAAATTGTCGAAAAGAAAAGAACCAAAAGAGCAACCCAGTATCTACCTAACAATTAAAAAGTAAAGAATAGGGGAACGGGCAGCCGTTGTGGAGCTATTAAAGAAATCGTTCTGGCTAATGTTTATCGCAGGAAAATTCGAAAAAGGGAGGGTGACGGGTGGAAGGTTAGACATTTCTTCCATTCAGCCGTCGGGCCAAGAGATCGTTTGTCACGCTTTGCCGAGGGAAGACACTTTCCTGAGGTTGCCGCAAAGGATTTGTGGGAAATGTCGCCAAGGTTCTGACGGAATCCGTAACAGTATTCAAAATTACCGTGATATTTTGGAAAAAAGATTCAGGGGCAAAGTGGCGCTCCTTCAGAAGGTTTTTGAATTTGAAGTCTTAGAGAAAAAAAAATTGTAGCTACTAAGTCTTTTTTTGGTGAAATTAAGGAGGGGGTCGGGGGCTATATTACGGGAATTTCCAAAAGTAAAATTCAGAAATTGCCATTTTAAGCAATTTGGTTTCATCAAGGGAGGTTAACCTTTATGCTTCTGTGAGGAACTTAACCCATTAATGCCTAGCGTCCCTCTTTAGGCACGGTCCAAAAAAGCGTCTGAATTTCCCAAAAATGAACATTTCTACCAAATAATAGTGTTCAATTAGTACCTTGGTATTGTTTCAATTCGTTATTAACAGATTGCAGCACATGACCATTGTAAAGTGTGTTCTGTAGCAGTTTTAATATATTCTTTATCAAAAATGACATCGTTCACAATCTCAAGAAAAAAAGCTAAATTTTCAGAGTTATTCCCAGCTTCCCAGTTTATGTTAATTGCTGATTTTATTTCTTCTTATAAAATGTCTTTTTAAGTATTATATCGTAGGCAGAAAAAAATTTCAGTTTGAAAAGTATGTACCCTGCCTCTGGGGTCTATCGTAACTTTTAAGGGATGATATTTCTTTCCTTAATAAAACAATTATTTTTTACATAATATTTTTTTAAATTTTTTTTCCTGTCTATTAAACACTGTTTGTAACCAGTATACAAAACATTTTTGGGAAAAAATGTCAGGCATTAATGGGTTAAGCCCCTTAGCTCCCCCGTGGTGGGTGTGCTAAAAGGCTTAATGAACTGCCTTTCTTCAAGAACACTACGGAGAATATTTATAGAGTTTGTAACAATCAACTGTACATCAAACAAATTTCTGAATAATTCTTTCAGAAGCATACAGACTTTGGAAGTTATTTAAATGTACGCAGTGTCAACCGAGTCAGTAAATCTGTGGTTTAATTTAATACATGAATTCTAAGAAAGTTTATTCACAAAATCAGTTTGCCAGGAAAATAAACTGTGAGCATAAATGTTGGGAATGTTTTGCGGTTGCAAATAATCTTCCTTTGTGACTCAAAACGGGAAAAAGAGTTTCCATGTATGATTGTCTAAGAATTCAAATAACTACAATAAAAATGAAAAGATACAGCTTTCGTTGAATGTTTAAACACTTGAAGGGCTTGGAGGATGAAGGGGCTATGTTATATTTTAAAAACTGAACACTCTGGACAATGGTAAGCAATGGATACAGGTAAGCAAATACAACTTGGTACATCAAAAAGCAGATGTCATCAGACCAATATCATACGCACACTAACGACAAAACCAGAAAACAAAAAATCTACAACAACTGCAACAATGGAACTTTGAACTTTACTTACTCGCAATTTCTGTTTTGTCAAATAACTAAGTCCTTCAATTCAGAGACAATAGTAGGAATTGTTGCACTTTAACATACAAATAAAGTTAATTGCAATTACGATAATTTTTATCCCTTGACGGTCGTGAAATTTGGATGTAGGGGTTAGAGCAGTAGCTCTTTTGCCTTGTTTCTTGCATATGCATGGAATACGAAACTTTTGTTGCATTTCCTAACTACTCGAGTTCAACTGACAGATCTCTGCCAAGAAAAGAGATAAGATCGCCAACTCTGGTGATATCCATTTCCAACCCATCTTGCCATCTTATAACTACTTTTGGACGCTATCCCAATTATGCAAGGGGGGCATTATGCCGCGAACTCCAAGGGGGCGTGTTTCGGGGTGGATAGCGTAAAGACAATTCGAATTGTGCCCCTCAATATGCCGTGAAGTTATACCAGGTTAAGTAGATGGCCCGCGTAATCGTAAAAACTACCTCCTGAAAAAAATCGAAGCTAAGAATAACTTTGGCGCCCTGTACTGACGAGGAAGACAGTTTTATTGTTATTGAGGAGGTTTTTATGGTTGTCTACGTGTGTGTTGTTTGTCTCTTGGCTGAGCTATGTGATATATTTCTCATCGTTTTGCTTTTTTTGACTCAAATTGTTCATTTTTTATGCGCGGCTCTGAAACGATGTATCCCAACTTCGCAGTCGGATGTAAAAAGACCAAGTCGCTTGGGGGCTGTCAGTTTTAAAGATTCTACTGTTTAGCTGACGATGGATTTATCGTTCGGGAGTGTGTGGGCGTAAATTTCTGCACGGCTGATGTAATAATAATTCTTTTCTGAAAGTTTGGATGGCTATAATAATAAGCAGGGGGCCTCAAGCGTTCAGTAGTGGTGCAGTTTGTCAAAAGTCAGAATTCGTCGTGCTTCAGTTTCAAGTGAAAAAAAAAAAATCAGAAGTTTGTTTTTTGAGCCATGAGTGCCCTGCTTCTTAGTTGGGAATTGAGATTAATGGAGGTTATCATTTATATGGCCTTTTCAGTTAAAAATAAATGCAGTAGCTGCGATTTTAAAAGTTCATTCAAGAAGATGTCTCAATAAGCAGATAGTTGAAATTTGTCTCGGAAATAGAGGAGGGTTTCAATATGTCATACCTAAGTCAAAATGGTTCGTACTTTCAAGTGAAAAGATATTACTGGAGTCTCCTCTTTCGAATATGGGAAGATAAAGTGCTGTTTCTTGGATGAGATTATATTTTTAAGTGTTTTCAGTTAATAATAATGGAAGCAACACTAGAAAAAAAAAAACTCGTAAAAGAAGTTTGAGTCAACATAATGTTGCTTTTAAAATAAAAAGAGAGTGCTGTTTCAGAATGGTTCTAAGTTCTTCGGAAATGAAAGATTAGCATTCAATGGAAGACTTTGTAGTAGCTGAATTAATCAGCTTCCATTTTTGTTTGAAAATAAATCAGTAAACATTATTTTCGACGTCAATGAATACTAGCTTCGATATACATAAAATTTTCTAGAGCAGCTATACATCATAATTTTGCTCCAAAACCACATCATATCAACTATTCACAGTAGTTGTCTTTTTTTTTTTTTTTGTGCAAAAATAGTTTTGTGATCGTACTAGTTTTTTTCCCAAATGTAAACACTTATGCAATTGACATAAATTTGTTGTAAAATTGTCGATCATTTATGACTATCCCGTTCAAATAAAAGATCAGTCTTCGTTTTTAAGAAAATGCTCAAACAATGGAAAAATTCTTTCCAGTGTTGATCCTTTGAATTTTACTAAGTAGAAATTTACCGTTCGAGGAAACCGTTTAGTTCTTGAATGCTAAGTAAATTATCTTTACCTAAATCAATTCTTTAGTTAGGTGGGTCCTCAAAAACCAACTGCTCTTTGTAATCTAGAAAGCACAAAATCTCTTTTAGCAGCCATTGTCGCTCTCAAACCAGATTGACGCCTTCGTCAACTGATCCTACAAAGAAGCATTTTCAAGCACTGCAGGCGGTTAGTTAAATCTTTCTTTTCCAAAACAGAAGATAAGAAGATAACGGTCCTGAATGCAATGGCACAATTGCCGTGGACAATCCAACCGAGTGACTTGCACCACGGGGATCCCTATCTCGCTCGGTGGTCTGGGAATGCTCCCTGGAGCATTCCAAAAGGGGGTGCTTGCTCTTTGTGGGTCGGAGATAAGAACCTTGGGAAGATTCACCAGTGGATTCACCTGTGGACTTGATGATGAGGTTAACTTCCGGATGGAACGTTAACTCACTTTGTTGAATCTTATGACACTTTGGGGAATCGGGATGGAGAAGTCCCTGGTGACCATGGTCTGAAATTCGGAAGTCTGTAATCTTGTTGGATGAATTCTGGTGCCTACTTTGAAGTAAATGCCGCTTATCTCTGGGGGGACTATGGCGCCCTTTTCTGCGTTATTTATAATGCACATTTGTTATGGTCAGTGTGCACAATGTTCCTCAATTCTTTGGCGGTAGGCGGAGGAAGAAAGTTGGCACCAATGTCGCAAAGAAGTTGTCGACTAAAAAAGGATTGCTTAAAAGATAACCCGAAATTGTTTGTCTTTTGTAATTGCAGTGTTGGAAAAGGAAAATATTCTATTGACAAAGACTACTTTAAAACAATTGAGGGTAAACTTCGTTAAAACATGTCATTTTTCCGACAGTAGTAATTTATATTAGAACCACAGTTTAAATTATTTCGTTTTCTGTTTTCTACATGAAAAAGAAAAGGAAAGAATAATTAAAAAATCAAAACTAAGAAAGAAAAAATTGCCTCTTTAGTATATATTTGTTCCGTACTGCTTATGTACGTACTTGCATTCTTTATCACACTGAATCATTTGATTTATTCTTCTTTTACCTTTGTTTTGTTTAGAATACACCAATTTGTAACATATTATTTAAGAATTGGCTGTTTAAATTATGAAATAAGAACGGCATGAAGTACGATACATGTACGATATTTTAAATTTTGCAAGAGATTTGGAGGCATATTAATAATTTCAGTCTTCAAATTATGTTTTCAGAAAATATTTCAGTTGGTGTTTAAATTTCTGCAATGAAATTGGCATAACTATTAATAACTTTTTTTCTTTTTGGGGTTATTTACTTAGTTTTCTAGGTAGTCCCTCGTTTGGTTGTTAAGAAGCAGAAAATCACGATGTATCCGAAAACGCGATGTAGCCGATATCAATAAAAATAATGTTAATGATGTATGTAACACACAGGTAAATAATACACCTCACCTGCATAAGCTTTAGTTTCTTTTCCTTTTTTTCCCTTCTAAATGCTGACGACCTTTTTAAACAAAAATAGCAAACAAAAACTAAGGCAAAACCTTTATTGCCCAAACATTGGTATCACTGAAAAAAAAAGTGAAGCAATGACCGAGCTTTGTTTAATGGAAATATTTTCAGGTATGTCTATTTAGAGAAAATGAAAAACTGCTTTTTTGAGTCCAGATAAATAAAAATCAAGTTTGTATTTATTGAGGGAAAGAAATAAACTATTCCCGAGAAACGCAATTTCTCACTTCAGTAATTCCAAATGCATAAAATATAAAGTTTTCTTTTTACTTTCAATTTTTCGTGGGACTGTGAGTGTAAAGGTCGATGTAGCATAGCTTTCGACAAAACAACTCAGAGACCATTTGCAGCTCTTTTTTCTTTCTTTTTTCGAAATAATGAGTTTCTTGACCACTTTCGAATTTATTTATTATTTATTTATTTAAACCCCACCAGTCACCACCGTACCTACCCTGATTAGGGTTTAACCGGATGTGGACTTTCAAATTTAAACAAAAATGTTTAATACTCACGCATTTGCAGAAAATAGCTGACACGCAAATATTTTAATGGCTTTGCAAACGTATAGCGGGGGTTGGTCGTGCTACTGATAAAGAATATACAAGTGTATTTTACGCATTGAAAATCAAATACGCCTTTAAAGTTTGGTCTACTGTATTTTCACGATGTCTCATTTTAAAGAAAAATTTAGTGTCGTGAACCCTTTGCACAATGTCAAATATTCCAAAATGCAGGGGCTCCCCGAACTAAAATTTTTGGAAGGGGAAAAATTATCAATTTCCGAATTTTGTTCCAAATTTACAGAATGATAAGAATTCCAGCTTGCATACATGTCGTACATGTCGAACATTTAATGAGTAAAAACAGTAGGAATCTTTAAAAAAAATACAAATAAATAAAAATAAAAGAGAACAAATAATCTAAATGTTGCAATGTTGTCTTCATTGCCGAATAGTCAGCAAAATGTCCCGAATAAGGGAATTTTATGGAGGTCACAGTGACCTCCTGTAACCTCCCATCTGGGTGCTCCTGCCAAAATGTTAAAAATTAAAATAGTATACTCACTTCTTCTAACTTCTAAACGTGTTATCTTTCATTTCATCCTTAAAAAGTTAGTATTTTCAGGGAAGTGATCTATTGTGGTCTTGAGAGAGTGAGAGAGAGAGAGAGAGGACCGACGACAATCCATGTTAGCCTAATTAAAAACTAAGGGCCCGGCTCGGAATAGGAATGTTATTATAAGTTTTATAGTTTGATGAGGGTAGTGGAGCTCGGAGTTCTAACTGACAAGGGGCCCGTCTGGGACCTTGGTGGCCCTGGCGGTTTTCATTATTTAGTATATAATTTCTCCAAATGGAATTTCACTGCATTAAAAAACGTAGAGCAATTTCACACCTCTCAAAAAACCCTTCCAATGTTTCTGCTGACACACGTTAAGGGATTAAGAGGATTCTTTTTATCAATGCGAGTTTATAGATGTGTATCCGACAGAAGGTTTTGTAAGATGCACATTTAAAATTTCTAAGCTACCAAATTTATGCATTAAGCCCACAACTCACTGGACGGTATATATTGATATCGGTATTATATCAACATTGATACTAAATTTACCGAGATTATATCCACATCGATACTAAATTTATCGGTACTATATCTACATAGTGGAGGTCGGATGTATATATGTAAGTATGTTAGGTCAGGGCTACATCCGATAGATGTTTTTCTCGGATATAACCCAACCTACGCGTCTGCAACTTTTGTTAAATTTAAATTTCTTTAGATTTCTTCTTTTTAGCACGAAGTATTCATTTATTTCTCAACTGACTATAGACTCCGCAAAGTGTGTTATTACATTAATATTTATAGCTTTAAAATGTTGAATGTGTCCGCCTCGAATGGCTCAATTCTTGCACACCCAGAGGTTTTCCCGGTGAATTGGAAAAGCAGAGGAAAATAAAGCAGCTATATCTGACAGGCAAGGGAAGAGAAACCCGGAATGTGGGGTTGACGGGGGGTAGAGGAGGGGGGCGGGGTGTTCGTTCACTCCGACATCGGCAGACCAAAGCTTTTGATCGGTTGCTGTCAAAGGCGCGGAAAACGTGAGACGGATTCTTCATGAGGGAGAGGTTTTTTTTTTTCGCCTCTACTTTTTTTCTCGTGGCGTTGTTACCTTGGCGACATGATCGCCACAAGATACAGGGAAGTGTGGTCATGACTCATGAACCCTTCTCCCGGAAAAATTTGAATCGAGAATGCGTTTAGTTTCTGAAGAAGAGTATTTGGGATTTTCTGATACAAATTGGGAGCTGTGGTGACATGACAGAGTTTAGTTTTTGTCAAAGGATGATGTACGGTATTTCATAAAAATAGGAATATTGATATTGTGCTATTGAGTGTATTTAGTTTTTAAAAAATGGTAATAATGGAAAATTTTCAGTGAAAACAGAAAAAATCAGAGATAAAAGATGCTGTATTTGCTTCATAAAAGAGTGATGGTGATGTATAACTTATCACAATCGGAAAATGTACAAGCAACTGGTGCGTGTTTGGTTTCTAAAGAAATGGTGATGAATGCTTGCATAAAATAGTGAATTGTAGCAATAATAGTAAGTTTATTTAGTTTTGAAAAAGTACGATGGCGAGAAAAAATTTGGTTAAATGGGAGAAGTAATAAAAAGAAATAGTGGACACATATCGTTTTTAACAAACGGATAATGGCAGAATGGCCAAATTTTCCTTTCTTTCATTTTGTGTAACAATGTTAAATTTCCAAAACGTATGTAGTTGTATTTTATGCTTTCAAAAGGTCAGTAATCTATATATATATATAAAAATGAATGTTGGTGTGTGTGTGTGTGTGTGTGTTCCCTAAGATCTCAGAAACTACCAGGGAGATTTGGCAAAAACTTTCACCGTTTGTTCTTTTTGGTACTGGGAAGGTTTAGAGACCAGTTTCAACAAAATCCGATGGGTAGTTATTTTTTTATTTCAATTTTAGACCTGATTCTGTCTTTGTAATTTCAATTTAAAACTCCATTTTCGAAGGCTTTCATCAATCTAATCGAGTATTTAGTGTATCAACTCAACTCTCTGGCAGATAGTTGGAATTGCTTACTACCGTAAATTTGGCGATCGTTTAAATCGCGCCAAGAGCCCTCAATAATGGAAGTTTTCCCAATAACTATCTCAAGTATAAAGGATAAGTTAAAAAAGGTATTTGATTAACAGATTAATCTTTTTTTAAAAACAAATGAGATTCAGTTTCATATTTCGGAAATCCTTTAGATTTGTAGAGGCTTAGATGTTATGCATTATTTTCCAGACGAGCACTATTTTGTTCTTTATACCTATTGCTGTTTTCAATCAAAGTATGTTACTATATTTTCTCGCCAAACATCCATTCAATAGTTCGTTTTCATGTCCATACTATTTGCTATGATATACTGCAATGTTGAAATTATTTTAATGCCTTACGGAATGGTGTACATTTAGCGCCAAATATAATATTCAAATTGATTTCAGATAGCCAAAAAGTAATTGGTCAGTGCATTTTTGCAGCGTAATTGTTCAAATGTAATTTTTTCTTTATTATTGTTCACAGTTTTTTTTTTAATTTAAAGGAGCAGTTGACAGTCTACTTTTTTGAATTGATCAGTGAATTTTTACAACGTAACTGTACATCTGTATTTTTTTTTCTGAACTTAAGAGAGCAATTGATTATCTATTTTTTTTGGATTGATCAGTGCAATTTTTACAACGTAATTGTACATATGTACATTTTCTTTATTGTTGTTCAGCGTGCTTTTTTTTTTTTTGAATTTAAAGGAACAATTGATGGTCTACTTTTGTAAATATGTATATTTCCCTTTATTACTGTTCACCGTGTTTTTTTTTCTTCTTTTTTTGAAGGAGCAATTGATGGTCTACTTTTTTTGGAATGTCCAGTGCATTTTTAGAGCGTAGTTGTAAATGTATAAATTTCTCATTGTTATTGTTCACCGTGCTTTTTTTTTTTTCTTTTTTGAATTTAGATCTTTTCGTTTAATTTTTGCTGCATCGGCAAATGTCGAAAACCATCAGTGCTGATTGATGGTCTACCTTTTGGATTGTCCAGTGCATTTTTGCAACGTAATTGTAAATGTGTACATTTCTCTTTATTTTTGTTCCCCGTGCTTTTTTTACAACTTTAAAGTAGCTATTTGTGGTCCAATCACATTCTATTGTAAATATGTCAATTTAATTTTATTACTATTCACTGCTTTCTCTTTCTCCTTTTAAATTAATTTAAAAGAGCTATTCATGGTCCAGTCACATTATACATTTTATGTGTCTCTACATTTTATTTTCAAAACGAAGATCTCTTTTCCCGATTTGTGGAGAGCTTCTTCGTCTTGATGTGTAACTAAAATTCCTATTTAAAATCAAATTATGTGTAAAGTTTTTCATTGTTCAGTATTTTTTAATTTTTATAAAAATAATTGGTGGCCTATTTGTAGATTGTTCAGTGCGTAATTTCAACTTTGGTTGATTTAGAATTTTTAAAATCTTTCATGTCTATTTTCAACAACGCTTTATAGATTTTTGCATCCAAAACACCATCTAGGCAGAACAACGTCTGCCGGGTTCTGCTAGTAAAATATATTTTTTGAAATGGGAAAATAGCTAAATTAAGCTACAGGAGGCGAGGAGGGCAGCAATTGAATTGTGACCAGAGTCAACTGCCTTTCATGCCAGACCTATGCTCTAGCGCAGAATACACATTTTTATAAAAGAGTTTTTATAATTCCTTTTTCCTTACATGATGATATAAACATAGAGCATCATCAGAAGAGCAAAATATCATCGAATATTTTTTTAATTGAAACTACCTTCGGGTCATATTCTCAGTTAAACTAGAAACATAATTGAAAGACCAAGTTTTAATCAAAGATTCTGGATGTCAAAATTTTCATAGCAATAATGTTTTTTTTATTTTCATCTTGATAAATGAAGATAAGTATAATTTTATGAGCAGATGCCGACAAAAACTAAAACCGTAAAAGACAGGAAAGAAAAAAAAAATCTATGATCCTATAGGACATTTTGAAAGATTTTTGTTCTGAAAGAAATAGTCGCCAAGGTGTTTCCTTAGTCGCCCAGGCTTTTTCGGCCTCTGGTTATGTGTAATAACTATTATTAAAATTACTACTATACCAACTGAGGTTAAAATTACAATTTAACGAAAATATTGTCAGTATTTGCTACGGTGTCAGGGATCCCAATTCTTTGCTCTATTTTTTCCTACATTGAAAAAGCAATTTCTTTAACCCAGAAACACATGTACATGAACCAGAAACCACTCATGTACCAGAAACACATGTACCTTTTGCTATTATGTAATTTCAATGCTATTATTCTTAATTTATCACAAAAAGGTTAACATTTTATAAAAGCAATTATAAATAATTTTCGTGAACCACAGAAATTACTTGGAAAAGCAATACAAAAAATTGAGAAAGAAAGAAAGATAGATGAAATAAAAGAAAAATATTGGAAATTAATGCATCATCCTGGTTTTCCTCAGTAATCGAATAATATCTAAAATATGACATTGTTCTCGAAGCGCATTGATTGAAAAATAATGGTAATTTGTTTGACTATTTGCTAGATATTTTAGAGCAAAATACTGTTTTACTTTGCCAAAATTTATGTCCTAAAACAATTCAGCGAAAGAAAAATAAGAACCATTCATCTCCGGAAACTCTTGAATCAATTTTAACAAAATTTATTTTTAATACCCTTCGGAAGAGCTTGTAATTCAGCCGTGATTTATGACCTACACATTACATTCCCCAATAAAACATTCAGACATGGACTAAAACGTATCTCTCCCTTCCACAAACCCTCTTTTATTGTTGCAGAGCCGGCCATTCACGGGAACACGTCATTCCCAAACAGAGAGAGCCGTTCACCCCTGCTGGGGAGAAAGTGGTTCCGACCGGCCACGTTGGCAGCGCCATCTGTGGATTCATATCAGAAAGACCGAAACCCTGTAAGAGAAAAGAAGAACTCGTCATTAGGTGAAGCTCACTCGGGGCGGACTCATGCGAAATTTCGTCCGCTAAACTGAACCCGAAAAACTCGTTTCTTCGGCGTCTTTGCTGCTTCTCGGGTTCACTCGCTCCCTCTCGCCGCGAATGGACTAGAGAGGTCTTTTCGAAGCATTCCCCGGCCCCCGTGGAATGTTCGCTCACAGACGATGGATTTGTTTGCCTCGGTTGATGATGACCCATGGATTAACTACAGATCGGTGAGCGCGTTTGTCGGAAATTGTTCATAACGATACTGAATATCGCCGGTGGAACTCTCCTTCGTGCTTTCTCGATTGTGAATAGTTTTTAAATAGTTTAAGTTTCACCAAATTTTTTAAATGTCTCACTTTGAGTGAAATATATTTTCTTCGATGAATTTGACGCAGCCTTAAATAGTTTTAAATTTGAAAGTTTTATGGTATTGTTAGATTATAAAGTTAGCGGAAAGTTGGTGATAAATTTATTTCAACATATGCTTTGCACCGGAAAAGATTTAGATAGTTAAAATCTGCACTTGTGTGATATAGAACTTTATTTTCTAGCTGTGCAGAAATAATTCGGAAAAATTCTGCAGCAGTTGAGACTAATACAAGTTATTTGAAATGAAAGATTATTTATTTTTTTTGGAAGTAACGAAACTCTGTTTATGCTTATAGAATTTTAAGCATCATTCCTGGAAATACAATAGACAAAAATGAATTTTTTGACTTGAAGTGAATTTGAGAACCGAACTTAAAAATAATAGAAGCTTAAATGAAGAAAAACAATGATTGCAGTTGGAAAATTCGAATTGCAGAAAATTCTAAAATAGGATTGCAAAAAATGTTTGCTTGGAATTAGTATGTGGAAGTGATGATAGCGAAAATGACCTCTACGTGGTTTTGTGTGATATTTCTGAGTAGTTTCCTCTTCGCCAAGTCGTCGGGGAACCGTGGCTATGTGGCCCCGGAGGATTGCGAGTGGACTGCGGCGGGGAGTTTGGATTCGTCTTCGGTGGCTCTCACGTGCGTCGTTCGAACAATTAACGGGGCGTTCGACAGCACCAACTTCAGCCTCATCCAGCCGCAGAACACGGTGAGCTTGAAAGTGAAATGCGAGAATGTGCTGTTCGAAAGTGCTCTTGCCAACAACTCGTTCCACCACCTGCGGGAGTTGCGATCGCTGCACATAGAATTCTGCAAGCTGAAAGAGATTCCGACCAAGGCCTTCTGGGGGTTGACGGAGCTCTCGAATCTGACCGTGAGGACCTACAACAGCGAGTGGGGAGAGATTTTCCTGAAAGTCATCCCGGGGAGTTTGTCTTCGCTCCAGAAACTCAACAGGCTGGATTTGAGTCGCAACAACATGCCCGCCCTAGCCCCCTCGCTCCTGTGTTCGCTGCCCAATCTTCAACATCTGAATCTGAGCTACAACGACTTCAGCGAAGTTGTGAATCTGGGATTCGCTGCTACGAATCGCACCCCTTGCCCCGTGCACGTTCAGCATCTGGATTTAACCAAAAATCGCCTGAAAGTTCTCAGTGATCGCGGATTCTCGGCTCTCAGGCACCTGAGGACTTTGTATTTGCAAAACAATCGGATATCACGCGCAGAGGATACAGCACTTTTCGGATTGGGTAAGCTGCAAATTTTGGATATTTCTGATAATCAGTTGATAGCTCTTCCTCCGGGTTTCTTTAAAAGTTCAGAGTTGTTGTCAGAGTTGTATTTGCAAAATAATACAATGAGTGTTTTGCCTCCTGGGCTTTTCTCTGGTCTGCAGAAGATGCTAGTGCTTGATCTCAGCCATAATGCTCTCACTAGCCAATGGCTGAACAGTGACACTTTTGCCGATATGACTAGGTTAGTTGTGTTAGATCTCAGCTACAACAAATTTTCCCATCTTGAATCAGCTACATTTCGATCACAATACAGTCTGCAGATACTTCAACTGCACCACAATGAACTAATCAGCATTGCTGACAACGCATTTTCCTCTCTTTACAATCTACAGACATTAGTGCTTAGTCATAACAACTTGACGTACATAGACGCTTTGACATTCAATGGTCTTCAGATGTTGAATGTGATATCTCTTGATTTTAACAGCATCCAGGCCATACACAGTGAAGCTCTTAAAAATTGCACAAATCTTTTTGAACTGAATCTTAACGTCAATAAACTGATAGAAGTGCCAAAGACTATCAAATTTTTACAACAACTACGCAGCTTGGACATTAGTAATAACAGAATTTCTGTGATAAACAATGCATCCTATCAAGGTTTAAGACATTTATACAGTTTGAGATTAGCCGGAAACTCCATCGGAAATCTTAGTAAAGGAGTTTTCTTAGATCTTCCGTCTATTAGAATACTGAATTTGGCCAATAATAATGTGCAAGCTATCGAACAAGGTACTTTTGATGAAGTCCCCGAATTACACGCGCTTAGACTTGATTCCAATATAATATCTGACATTAACTCTTTATTTATTAACCTGCACGATTTGTTAATGTTGAATATTTCTGCCAATCGTATTTCATGGTTTGACTATGCATTGATTCCAATTGGTCTTCAGTGGTTAGACGTGCACGATAATCAAATAGAAACTTTAGGAAATTATTACGACTTAGAAACAGTTCTGAAATTACGCACTCTGGATGCCTCTTACAATAAGATAACGGAGATAGAAGCTTCTTCTTTTCCAAATAGTATAGAAATAATATTTCTGAACAATAATTTCATTAAAAATATTCAACCGTTTACTTTCCTTGGAAAGCAGAATTTGACCCGAGTAGAATTGAAAAATAATTTACTAGAGACTTTGGAAATGACTGCGTTTAGATTGAGTGAAGTCCCTAATAGAAGGCCATTACCGGAATTCACTGTCTCTCAAAATCCCTTCGTTTGTGACTGTAACATGGAATGGCTGCAGCGTACTGCTACTTTGGACGATTCCAGGCAGTATCCACGAATGACAGACATTGAGGAGATTATGTGCAGCTTGACATTCAACAGGCGCAGGGATGTAGTCCCTTTAATTCGCGCTCAAAGCTCTCAGTTTCTGTGCAGTTACAAGAGTCATTGTTTTGCTTTGTGTCACTGTTGTGAATTCGACGCTTGTGATTGTAAGATGGTGTGTCCGGAAAATTGCACGTGTTACTATGACCAGAGTTGGAATACCAATATTGTTGACTGTGGTAGCAAACGTCTCTCGGCTGTTCCGAGAAAGATTCCTATGGATGTGACCGAATTATATCTCGACGGCAGTGATATTCCTACTCTTTCAAGTCATACTTTCATCGGTAGGAAAAATATGAAAATTTTGTATCTTAATAACAGCAACGTGCACACTATTGACAACCGGACATTCAATGGTCTTAGAGATCTTGTGGTTTTGAATTTGGACCGAAATAGAATCACTGCGCTGCACGGTTATGAGTTTGAAAGATTGCTGTACCTTCAAGAGCTTTATTTGTCCTACAATATGATAACTTCCATCAGCAATGTGACTTTCACTGCGCTTAAATCGATTGAAGTGTTGCATTTGGACCACAACTACATTGTTCACTTCCAGGTGTGGCTCCTGAATCATAATCCGCGATTACAGGAGATCAGACTCGCCCACAACCCTTGGACTTGCGAGTGCTACTTTGTGGGCGATCTGAAAGAGTTCCTGCATCTCAAGGGAGATTACGTCCGGGACATTTACGACCTGGAGTGTCACTTCAACCACAGTAGCAGTCACATGCTGCTGGACTTCAACACGACCGCGTGTGACAATTTCACCGCCGCGGCTGCCAGGCGCGAGTTCGACCTGACTGAGATTCTGCCAATTTTGATCATCGCTGGTTCGGTGTTGGCTGGCCTGCTGTGTGCTGTTATCCTGGTGATAGTGTACCGGCGCGAGATGGGTGTGTGGTTCTACGCCAAGTACGGCATACGGCTTTTCCAGGGCGGGAATACTCGCCGTGGTGGTCACAGTGTTGGTGACGAGGACAAACTCTTCGACGCCTTCGTCAGCTACAGCAAGAAGGACGAGGCGTTCGTGACTCAGATACTGGCCCCCGAGCTGGAGTGCGGGGTACCGGCGTACCGGCTGTGCCTTCACTACCGCGACCTCCCGGGCGGCGGGTACATGTCTGACGTCATCGTGGAGGCCATGGAGAGCAGCCGCAGGACAGTCCTGATCCTCTCCGAGAACTTCCTCAAGTCCGAGTGGTGCAGGTTCGAATTCCGCTCGGCGCACCGCGAAGTGCTCAGCGCGTGCCAGCACAGACTTCTTGTGATAGAACTGGGCAAGGTGGACCCCCAGGAGCTGGACCCGGACATCCGGCTCTGGATGAAACAGAGTCCGGTGCTCAGGTGGGGCGAGAAACTGTTCTGGGACCGGCTGAAATACGCCATGCCGGACGTCCGGCACAGGAAAACGGAACGGAACAGGAACGACGTCAGTGTGGCTGTACATATTTGAAAACTAGTGCTCTTTCTATTGTGGATAATTTTCGTTTTTTTTTTCACACGAGGAAGAAAAGTTTTACATACAGTGACGTGCACATCTTGGGAAACGGTTGGTCTTATTTCCTTACATATTTTTGTTTCAATGTTTTCTTTGCTTACCCGAAATTTTCCAAATTTCTGTGGCAAATAATTGGATTGTGCAAGTCCCTAATTTCTCTATTTATTGCATTTACAGTATTCGTACTTCAAAATTATTGTGATCAGCAATTTATGTTTACACAAGTTTAATGCTCTAAGCAACAAATTAATAATTTCGTAATCCATTTTTCTTGATATCAAAAGCATATGTTTTTTAAATTTCGACACTATGCGATTCAAAAAGAAAAAGTTATTTGTGTACAATCCAATTGTATGCCGAACATGATTAGCTGTTTATGAAATATATTTTTCTTGGAAGTTATTTATAGCCTTTAAAATTTTAAAGCCTTACCTTAAAAATCAATTTTTTACAAAGGGTTTCAGACAGCAACTTTTTAAATATGTTTTTATAGGTGTGATGAACTAATTACATTTTTACTAAATCATTTTAACCAACTGTATTAAGTGGAAGTTGATGAGCTGAGTCTTTTTTCTCTGTATTATCTCCCATAAATGCATATTTTTTCTGCCAAAAAGGTTTCAGACAATGAGCTTTTAAAACACTTCTTTTTTTTTAAATGAAAAATCAGTTATCACTATCATGCACTCATTCTACCTTAATGAATTTACATAAATGAATTGAGAAAAATTTATAATTTCAAAACTTTTATTTTTCATTATCCGATTAAAAATGGAATTTTCGGGGTTTTAATGCTCTCTCATTTTATACAAACTTTCTAAATTTTAACGTAAAATGTTTTTTAAGTTACACAAAAGGCTCTGAATACTTGCAGAGGCAGCGTAAATATTTCACACGAGTTCTTAATGCTTTAATATTTAAAAATATTAGATAATACAACTATTGTAGATTACATGCATGATTTAAAGTTTTTACCTGCAAAAATAATGGAAGCAAAATAATGCAAAATAGCACTAAATGCCCAATTAAACAATTTTAATTTGTTATTGAAGCGTCACCGTGGCGGACATTCTATTGAATTACAAGTCTTTTTTGTTGCCACTCAAAAGTTTTGCAGAAAAAATAAATTTTCGTTATAAAAATATCATTGCAAAACTTTTGTTCAATTTTATTGCAAAAGAAAACTATGAAATGCCTCTTTCAAATATTTTTTTAAATTGAGAATGAAATTGCTCTGCTAGATCAGCTTGTGATTTCATTTTCATGCAAATTATGAATTATCATTTTTTTTAATGAATATAATTTTAATACGAAACTGAGTTTTATGGTTTGAAGCTACTTCTCTTGTAATTTTGCGAAAGTGTTGCGGTAACGATATCGAAAATCTTTCAGAATTTTTTAAAAACTGGTTGAAAACTTTGATTTTCTTTCCTTATACATCAGTTAGTTGATATTAAAAATACGATGTTTAAAATTAATTTTTAAAAAATTAACACAATTTCAAATAGTTAATTTTGC
Source organism: Uloborus plumipes (assembly GCA_038373865.1). NCBI lineage: Eukaryota > Metazoa > Arthropoda > Arachnida > Araneae > Uloboridae > Uloborus > Uloborus plumipes. The sequence goes on from JAXGGA010009631.1 coordinate 29,273, forward strand.
CTCAATTAAAATCTGAATAGATGAAAAGAATCAAAAGTCTTTTCAATAAAAAATAAAATTTTATTGTTCTAAATTATTTTAATTAATTTGCTAATTTTGTAGTTAATTCATAGTAAAACATTTTGCATGTTTTTGAAACCCCGATGTCATAAAAGCAATATATTTTAAGAACTTGAGTTGTACGGAAATGTACTTCCATCCCCCTTTTACAAGAAAATTTAAATTAGCAATAAAAATAAGTCATCAATACATTGTTAGAGATGTGTTTTACGCCATTATTGAACACAATTTGTAGCGAAAGGGGAATGATTAAAAAAGGAAACTAATATCATATCAGTTTCAAACAAAGCATTCAATTATATAATTGGAGCGGAATCTAAGATCATATCCGTTGCTTCAACTCTTAAAATAAATTCAACCAACTATTTTGATACAGTAACAAAATTCGGTATACATTTTCTCCGGTGAACATTGATTTACTGCTCTTCAATTAAACAGAGCGGATGGAAAATAACTTGTTCTTCCTTTGCGTGCCTCAGTTTCGTTTAGAGTTCGCCTTAAATGTATTTTAACAGTAAAATTATCGTTTTACTTTAATGCTGGTTCATTATTTTCTATTGGTGAACTTAAGCAGATGTTATTTATGTTCTGAAATGAAATATTCAATACAAAAATATTAAAAACAACGCGACAATATGTACTATTTACAAGAATCAGTTGGAACAATTACCGTTTTAAATGTTAAACAATATGTATTTTTTGGAACTAAGCATTGGACTGACAGTTTAGTTTATTCAATGAATGAGAAAAAAATGGGCGTATTTAAAAATAAATAGACAGATGTTATTTATGTTCTGAAATGAAATATTCAATACAAAAATAAAACAACGCAGAAAAACTGTACTGTTTACAAGTTGGAAGAATTACTCTTTTAAATGTTAAACAATATGTATTTTTTAGAACTAAGCATTGGATTGGCAGTTATTACTAACAGTTTAGTTTATTCAATGAATGAGCGGGAAAAATGGGTGTGTATTTAAAAATAGACTTTGTAAAATCCGCTCATAGCAATTGAAAAAAACAACAACATTCGTTTGGTATTTATAAAACGTATTTTGAAAATGGGGAGGGGAGAGGTTGTTTGTAACTTTTTTTTTTCCGTTGAATATTGTTATCTATAGAATTTGTTGTTATTCATGAAATGTCGAAAATGTGACTCAGTGATATTATACGACTTTCAGTATTTGCACCTTTCATTAAAAGAGAGAGTGGCAAATTAATGAAATGTTTATAGTACTTTAATTATGTTTTAAAACATTCTTGGAACTTGGAACCATAATTTTTTTTATAGATGTGCTTCTGAAAATCTCTTCTAAACTATGAAAATCTTTCGATTACAGAAGTTTGTAGTTATTTTCTAGTTTCATCGCACCATGCGTGATTTTTTCTTTTAAAACGAATATTTAGATAAATCCACTCAGCTTTAAACTCAATTCTTAAAGGTTTATTTCGTTATAAACGGTTCAAGATTCGTAATAAATGAATGTGCATAGTTGTGGGGAAAAATGACGTGAAATGCATTAGTTTGTCTTCAGACACATGATGTTTGTTTATTCTTGTTCGTTGTTTACCACTATTGATTCCTGGAAAAGATTTTGTTTACTTTTGTTTGTTGACTAATATGTCGTGTTTTGATTTATTTATTTACTTTTTGCGCGTGAGTCAATTAAATAAGATACAGTAAAGTAATTTTTTCCTAGACTTTTTAAACTTTCCTTTTCATTAAAGACTGACATAAAACGAGTTTTAAGTGTGAGATTTAATAAGTTTAGTTTCGTAGCAATCATTCATTTCTTTAAGAATTTTATTGCCTTCAATTCAAGTATCTCAAATTTCCACGCAATCAGTATAGTCCAAAAGTCATTGCAGTGAAGTGCGATCTCTCTTTCGCATAAATAATTTTTGACATTCAGGTACAAGCAATATAGTTGAAAATTTTTTAACCGTGAAGTGAAATCAATCTTGATGTACAGTATGAACAAAAACTTATTAACAGTGAAGTGCGCTCTTTCGTATAAATAATTTTTAGCAGTCAAATACGAGCAATATGGTCGAAAATTCATTAACAGTGAAGTGCAAACCTTTTCGTAAAAATACTTTTTGTTCCTATGTACGAGCAATACGATCGAAATATCACTCGTATATAAGTGTGATTTTTCATACATATGATTTTGACACTCAATATTCATTGCGTAATTGATAAAAACTATTCTAAAAATGAATTAAAAACCATACTAAAACTCCTACTTATTTTGATTTAACGATTACATTTCTTAAAAATTCATTTGTGATCAATTTCAGGTAGATTAGTACTCAGTAAAAATAATTATAATAAATGGTTTTGACACTACTCCATTACCGAATTCAGTAACGTCAAATGCGCTTATAAGTAATTGGTAATGTGATTAATATGCATAGAAAAAAACGAGCAATTTAATTTTCATCTTGCTTAATTAGCAGACAACTAACGTAAATCATTATTTCGAAATGAAATTTTTGAAACCATACCTTTGTTTAAGACCATTACCCTGTAAAACACTCAAGTGCTTATTGTGAGTTTAGCATAACTCTCCAAAAAATGTTTTCCTCGTTCTTGTTTTGTCATTTTTGTTTAATATTTTCTCCGTTCAAAATAATTTTCGGATAGTATTTCAAAAATAACTCCGGCTAATGATTTTAATTAAAATTCCTTCTCGTAATGAATTTGCGAAAACGGTGTTTAACTTCCTTTTCTTGTCTGTGATCCTTTTCAAAATAATTCTTATCGGAATTATAGTTTTGATAAATGGTCTTTCTTTTCTCGTGAAATATGAAGAACAATTTCCTTTCTTTGGTTAAGATTCGAAATGTGTTTTGGTGTTTCTTTTTACAAAAATCTCACTGCCGAAAACTTTTCCAGACAGTTCATTAAAGGTTTTTCATTTTATTTTAACATTAGTTAACATTAAAAAAAAAAGAGTTTGTTATTCAAGTGTTTTAATTGTTTTATCGACCACTTTTGGCAATGAGTATTTTACCTTTTACAATCAAATTTTTTATTCTGAAATGCAAAGAAATACGGATAAAAGGATTTCGAACGGAAACTGGCTATTCCGTTTATCATTTAAAAAAAAGAAGAAAACACACAAATAATATTCCTTTATTATCTACCGAATCTAACTACTATTTATCTAATGCAGAAATTAACTGATTGAATGAAATCATATTCTTTCACCTTTTTTGAATATGCGACTTATTCTTCTAACGAAAACATTATCTACATCAGAAACGATAAAATTGGAAATATTACAGGAGATAATGTTTATATTAGAGTTAATGCGTCAGATTAAATTATATAATTAGTATTTAATTTTGTATTTTAAATTTTTTGGTTCAATTCTTCTAGTTAATGCTTTCACTCTGCCCTTTCTTGGAAAACTTACGTTAGTTTAGAGTTTCGAACGTAAAATTTATTTTTTTAATTTTCTCGCTCACAATACGTCTGTTATTCTTTTAATGAATTATTCTTTAATATGAATATCCATATAATTAATGTTTTTAATTTTCATTATAATTAATAGTATAATGGAATTATAATTCATATTTACGATATTTTAACTTCTATGATTGCACATTTATGTAATTTTAAATTTATGATTTGTTTTCTTTAGAAAATCTCGTTTTTTAAAAGCTTAAACTTAATTACCTTAGGAATTTTATAAAAAATGTATGGGTTGGAAATTATAACGAACTTTCTTCGTATTTCTTAATTATACACTAAATGGATGCTTTAAAAAAATAATAAGGTACATTAACTTATGCCCATGATTCTAATGTAACTTTTATATAGTAATGATACGCCCTATGAAAGAAACACTATTTATCATCTCAAAGATAAATAAATAAATTTTAAAATAAAAAGAGCTTCTAAGTTTCGAAAAAAATCATTCGAGGGTTTTAACAAGGTAAATATCGATGAAATTCAGCGCTTCTATACAGAAAGCATTAAGAACTGTATCCTTTTTTAATACATATCTCTTTTTTTTTATGCGACATCTATGTAAATACAGTTGTACAATCATGCATTTAATGATGATAGCGTGACATGCTAAGATTGCAATAAGTTGTAACCAATAACCATTATTCGTAGGAATCAAACCCTTTTCCCCCTCTTTCCTTTTTTTCATATTTATGTATGCCTAATCGTAACTTAATACAGTTACATGCTTCCATTTCATATTCGTCATGCCTTTTCTTGTCATTATACCTTTTCATGCAATTACGTAATTCCAATCTTCAATTTGAACGTTTTTCTTTGTTATCGTAACGATCGTTACTGTAATCAGGCCCGGATTACCCAATAGGCCATCCTAGGTATTGGCCTAGGGGCGCAAACTCGTAAGGGCGCATATATCGGAGGAAAACATTAATACACAGTTCGTTGTAAAAATAAATAAGCAAAAAATAAAGGAAGAAAGAAAGAAAGAAAAAAAAAAAAAACAAGAACGCCAAAGCGCTATAAAATATATAGAGAAAAAAATTCAACTAGAAGAAATTGCAAAATGCCAGTTCAGCAAAAAAAAAAAAAAAAAAGCAATTGGAGGGAAAGGGGACGTAAAGCTTGAGTTGAGGTAATTCATTTTCTGGTCTAAGCTGATACTTTTCCATACCTTTGGTTTAAACAATCATTTCTTGAATATATGGCGCACAGGAAAATTAGTGAAAGCCATGGTACAGAAAGTGATCAATATGAAAGTTATGTATGAAACAACTTTTCTCTCTATAAATCATGTCAGTATTTTTTTTTTTTGAAATTAATAATTTATTAATTCATATTTATTTAGGACTGCCAATTAATAAGGGAGCCCAAAGTTAAAATTTTTGGGAGGGGGAAGTTAATTTACCGAATGAAACTTCAAATTTTTGTTCAGGATAAAATATGAGCATGCACAAGTATCAACATTTAACGAAAAGAGACATTAGACATCCTTACAAAAATTTATTGCATTGTTATTTCCAAATTTTCCAAACTGGCAGACATTATTTGCCGAATAAGGAAATATTGGGGAGTTAGCAATGACCTCATGTCGAGGCACCTCTGCAGAATATATTGATTATTTTGCACTCAAAATACTTTATATATACTTTATATACACTCAAACTTTGTATATATTATTTATAATTACGTCAGTTAATGGGTCAGTTATTTTCCAACATATTATTTATACACATATATTATATTGTTTTTTTGCTTTCAAAATATTATCACGAAGATCTAAGGAAAGTGGGAAAAAATACAGGAGATGCCTCGAAATATGTTTTAAATAGAAGACCCTCCTTCCTAATTCTCCCAACATTTTTAAGATGGTTTAAAATTTTGAAAATTTTCGTAGTTGAGTCCCTAATCCCCATCTTTTCCCTCAGCGCCAGCCCTGTCAGATGCATTTGAGTTCCTATAAATGCATATTTAGAGCTTCAATTTCGAAACTTTTTCTATGGAAAGCTCTCAAACGCCTCACTTCCATATCATAAAATATTATTTAAAATTCCGTTTTTAGTCAGCAGGATCGAAAACTTTTTTGGGAAGTGACCCTGATTTCAGGCCTCTCCCCACTTCATTAAAAATCGTCTAAGACCTCGTGTTTAGGGTCTCAATCTTAAAAATTTTCCCAGAGAGCCCCCCCCCCCCCCTCCGGCATTCAGTCCTCGTCTAACGCTATTCAAATCATCTAGTTGTTTTCAGGGCTTCAGTTCCGAAACATTTACGGAAACGAATTACCAAACACCGTCGTTTCTCCTAATGACCTCAAAGATAGTTTCTCATTGCTTATTTAGGACTAAAATTTTGAAAACTTTCTGGGGAGAATGGCTAAACCGCATCCATTTCTCTAACAACATAGGAAATGCCCCACAATGTTTTTGGTCTTCAATTTCGAAAAAATTTCGTACTAGAATTACCAATCGTCCCGAATAAAAAATAACCTTCTAAAATGGCATTTTAGGACCTCAACTTTGAAAAAGTTCCGGGAGACCTCTCCCGATTTCCGCTTTTCCCCAGCATCATTAAAGTTCACCAAAATTTTCGAAATGTTGGGAGGAGGAGTTCTCGAACTTATTCTCTTTTCTAACATCATCAGAGATGACTTGCAATTGCGCATGTAGAACTTCAATTTTGAAAATTTCCGGAGGGGCGGGAGGGGGGGGGATTCCACGGGTATGTGATTGTCATTTCTAGGACAAAAGCAGTATGTATTTTGTAACATCTAAAGCAAAATACACGTTGTGCAACCGATCTTTTCTCCTGGATTATTATAATTTTTACGCTGAATTTAATGGAATAATTAAATTTTTAAAACACATTTTACATAATTTTAGAAAACTTATGAAAAAACAGGTAATTGACTGACATGATACTTTATAAAATGTCAGTCAGTTACCATACTTTCAACACATTTTTAAAAATCATCCAAAATGTATTTCAAAAATTCAATGATACCATTAAATACAGCTTAAAAAATAGCCTGGAGAAAAGATCGCTTGTTTAACGTATTATTTGCTTCGAGTGTAACAAAATACTTGAATTATTGTTTAAAAAATATCAGTAATCTTTAAAATTACCCGTAAAATTGCCCCAGGACGAGTTATCTCATTACTTTCGGATAAATGAATTAAAATTAAAATTTGAAATCTTCAATTTTGAAAAATTTCACAGGGATCACATCCGGACCTTCCTTTTTTGTGCATCAAAGGAAAACAAAAAGAAAAAAAGAAACTCATCTTTAATTTCATCAAATGGTAATTAGGGGATACGATTTCGATTGAGTTCGGATGCGTGAGGTAGGGCGCAGTTTTTAAGTTTGGCCTCGGGGCGTAAATGGACGTTAATCCGGCCCTGACTGTAATCAGTAACGATCGTTAATGTAAATAATCGTTACGGTTGTTGTAATCGTATCGAAAGTACCAGTTAATTAAGCAATAAGTTACGACTTTTGATATAGTATTTTTGTAGTCAGAGAGTGACCGTTGTCGGGAAAAATTACGCAGAAGAAATCCTATACGGTCCGTGTGAAGTTTTACCAATTGTAAATTAAAGAACGATGCTTAATATCGGCATTTGAGTTAGGAATAGAACAGGTAATAAAAGATCGATTAATAAATAAAACCTCGCTCTACCACTTGAACTTCTTTACTTCTAGTACGGATACTTTCACTTCTACGGGATTGTGTTTGTCAAATAAATTGTGAAATATGACAAAACATCTGCTAAGTTATTGCCAGTTATAAATCAACGGAACACATTCTGCATATTTCACATTGTGTTTCAGTCAAGGTTCAACGCTAAGAGGTTCCGGAAACAAATAAATAGTGACTAAGAGACTAAAAAAAAAATAAGGTAAGCATCACTTTGATGTTTATAAACAACTAACCTTTGATCCTCCGCAGAAAGCAGACTACATACTAGATTTTTCAACACTTTTATCGCCTCTCTTAATTCAACAAAATCTTCGGTCAGTAAATGTAACTACTAATAGCCGCTTGATCTCTACCTTATCATAAAAACTAAAAACACCTATGCGTGCTTGAATTTCTTTTAGACTTAACTACTCTCTAAAATGAGATTTAAGTTATTCTCAACCAAGAAATTAAAATAATAATGATAATAATCTCATGTTCTTTGCACTTCTAACAATGTCCACCCTATAACCAAGCCTATACGTAGGCTTCATTTAAGTGGCGACTTTTCATCACCCGGCCAAAATGCCTGGTTATTGATGAATGGCAAAAATCACACCCGTCACACAATATGGACGGACTACACCCCCCCTCTCCCCAGGTCTTATCTCTCGAATGTGCGTTTTCAATGGTTTTTTCGCCATCATTTGATACTTAGTGCTCAAAATAGAAAACGCCCTGAAGAAAATAGATCTGTGCCAGAGCTTTTATAAAAGAGGTCTCAAATTTCGGGCGCATGAAAAAGTCTGTCGGTAAGGTGAAATTTCATGAGGGTATAACTCAATTTCGAATATTTTTTGCAATTTAATGGAGAGAAAAATGTAATTTTTTGATGTTTAAGCTAAAGGGTATTTCGTAATGTCATTTTTTACTCATTCTCACATTCTCTAAAAGTCTTTGCCACTGTAATGCATTTTGTATGCTTTCAATGTTTTATATACGAGAAAACACTTTCGTGCGGTATTTTGACATGTTGCAAAATCAATGAACACAAATAAGAACTACTATCGTCCCAACAGCCTCCCTCCGATCGGAGGTCACGAGAGGTCACTGTGACCTTCCAATAATTTCTTTATTCGGCAAATTTTGCCTGTCAATCCGGCAAATTTGTGACATTGCTGCAATTTTCAAATGCCCGCATGTCTCTTTCCATTTCATATATTTGTGTGTATGCCCATATTTCATCATTCGGTAAAATTTGGAGTTTCATTCGGTAAATTCAGAATTTCTGCAGTCCCAAAAGTTTAAACTCGGAACACCCTTGAATACGCATCAAGCTAGCTTCTTTAACTTCAAAGTTCAGTTAACAAAACTCTTTGTAAGTGAAAAGAATACGATTAAATTTCTGGTATTATCAATCTAAGGAAATCATTTTCTACTTTTTAATCAAAACCCTGATAGCAACCCTGATTTAATGCGAGGCTTCTTTAAAATCACCTAGTGCTTGGAAACTCTTTAAATTTAAATGTGTGTTGCTTTTTCTCCTCTGATAAATAATAAGTTGAGCACTTTCTATTTTAAAACGGAATATTTTTTGTGTTATAAGGAGCGTAAACAAAAACTTTTTACAGTGCTAGTCTTAACTAAATTTTTTTTTTTAAAGGAATTTGCAGATTCTTCAGTGCGTATGCTTCTTCGTTTTCTTTCGTTGTAGGTTTTTTTATTTTCGTGGAAAAATACATCTTATGAGTGTAAATTAGTTGTTTATCATTTTTATCTGTAAATGCAGCGTAATTCTCATAAAATTAACTCTTGTTACATTGGGTCTCACGATTTCGTGAAATTTTCACGAAGGTGAAAATTCTCAGTTATCCATTGCTTTCTCGGCAATCTTACATGCAAGCAAAAATTTACGGTAATGTGTTAAAATTATATATTATCTACAAAGGATATATCTATTGATGCGTATACCATAAAGAATAAGTGATAGATAATACTCTTCAGCTCAAAGCCTTAGTTGCAGTTGCAAAAGCATTGATAGCAGTTGTGCACCAACGCTTTAATTTTGAATTTTGTGTGCGTACAAACTTCATCTTAGTAGTATTGCGTGGCATTGATAGCAATTGTGCACCAACACTTCAATTTTAAATTTTGCTTGCGTACAAATAACTTCATCTTCGTGGCATTAAGTGTGTACATTTGACTTTAGTATTTTCGTCATAAGAGGAGAAAAGATCTCAGAATTAATTTTGTATATCAACTAACAAAGAACTGTGCACAAAAAGTTCAGAAATGATATGGAAGCAGCAATTTTGGCGTTCTAGACGTCCATAAACTTGTAATATATCTACATGCAGATAGTAATAAAGGGAGCATACATACGCAAACATAAATCGTACTATGCAATTCGCAATTTCGCTCTTTAACAGGAATGATAAATGGTTTTTAAAAAATCAACGTATCACTAATAGAGTCTAGAATTCATGATGACTGATTCATCCTCTTGGATTTTCCAAATGCTTGTACCTGTAGGGCCTGATTATTGAATAGGCCAACTAGGCCTTGGCCCAGGGCCCCTGCTTTTTAGAGGCCCCTAAATGGCTAAAATTTTTAGAGTCATTGGCTAAAATTGAAAGGTTTTGACTGCAGGGGGGCCTTGGAAATAGTGTTTAGCCAAGGGCCTTCTGATAGTTGAATCGGGCCCTGGGTATACACGTATTTGAATATATCATACATATTCATGCTTAAATTGATCAATACATCTCTGCAATTTTCCTTTTTTCTTTGAAAATCCTGCTTAAGCATTTTCTAAGCGCTTCCGGTCACGCCTGCTAGTACACACACGTGCATAAATCTCGCCGAAGAAAAGCAAGACAGCAGCTCTGCAAAGCCAAAAAAGAGGAAAACACGAAAAACTTTTCGGAGCTTCACTTTAACTTGTTTGTAGCCGACAAAATTTATTAATAGCGCTTACTTAATCTCCGGTTTTAATGCAAAAGATACGATCTGCGTTAAAACCCTTCCGCTAAGCTCTCCTAAGTTACGAGTTCCCATTATGAACCTTGGAAACACAAGGCGCAATATAATCTATTTGCTCCAACAGCGCTTGGGCTTCACTTTGAATTCCGCCACAATTTCTTCAGCTGCGAATACGTTTTCGGTATTTTTATGATTATCTCCGCTAAGAAAGGTAACTGACCGTTTTATGGGTGCTTGCTAGTCATTGTCTTTGGGTAAAGACACCTGTTACACGGCCGAGAATGGATCACTCTGTTGTTGGTATGGAAATAAGGATTTATCTAAATCTTATTTTATTGGTTTTTAAGTAGGTATTATATAGATGGAGCTGTTACTTAGATTCAGTTGATGCGTCCAAATCGGATTTGTTGTTCTTTTTTGGTGTTCAGTCTTTTTCTTTTTTGGCGAGTGTCTCTTTTATCGTACCATAACCTTATTAACAGTTTTCTATTTTATTGAACCACGCTTTGTTCTTCACTTAAACCGAAGGCTGTTAATGGGTTTCCGCGTTGTTTCACTGATTCCAAATGAGTTTTAAGTGGGAGAGAAGATCTGTAAACAACATCACATAGTATCGAATTGAGGGAGAGAAATTTGATAAGAAAGTGAGAGCGGTATGCTGAGGAATTCTACATTTTTGGCAATTCTACAGCAACAGATGTATCAATTTTTCACTAAACAGCTTCCAAATGCTAGAAATATGTCAAATCTTTGTTGTATTTTGAGAACTTTACGAGAAATATGGTCTTTATAATGCAGTTACATTTTTCAGAATTCCAGAAAAAATGTTTAAATAATATTTTTTCCGTAAATTATATTATTTTCTCCGTTGGACGTATCTCGTAAGATATATCCGTTACAGCTTCTGTTTCTAAAAATCTTCAAAATTTAACTGCATTTCATAGAAGTAGAGTCCATACTTTTCATTTACCTCATACAACAAAACAAAAATCTAACGTATTTGGAGCCTTTTCAGACTGTTTTGCGCAGCCATGGATTCTTTTTATTGAAATTGAATTGCCCGTTTGTTCTAATTTCCCCAAAAATATCGCACCCTGGTGACAAAAGTGACACACCTCAGGAGAAAACCTGTATTGGAGAAAATCAAGGTTTTACTCAATCGGGGTAGTTTTAAGTGATTTAGTTGCTCATGGGTTAGTTTTTGTTTAAATTAATAATGCAACTTAAAGTTCGAAAACTTTGTTAAAATTATGACATTTAATGATGCGTCACTCTTGGTTATATTGTTTTTACTCCACCACGCACCAGTTATATAAGCTAACTTTGTTCGAGTTTGTGGCAACAAAAAGCAATAAATTTCGGTTTTAAATCAATAGTTGTTAAGTTTTTACAAAATTTTGTGTTGTGACTTTCATTGGCGGGGTGTAATACATAGTTTTAAAATTTGTCATCCGGTTGTGCCTTGATATTTAAATAATGATAAACAATTTGAGTTTTTTTTTTCTATTCTTTGGGTTTGATAGACCTCATTCTTTAATTATTTTTCGCCTTCATTTCACCCTGTCTTTTCTCTTCATTAAAAATAAAAGAAGCACGTGAAAACGTTTCTTTTTAGTCATTTAGAATTTGAGAAATGTGTGCTGATGCACTCATTTTTCACAAAAGCTTCCCAAGACACCCAATTTCTTGTCAAGTACGACACATAAGAAATATCTCTTTGCCCAAAACCACATGGCGATTTCTATGTCGTTAATGCTCTGTGCCAGAAAATTGGTTTTCACATTGTTGGAACATCCGGTCGTATACATTCATTAAGAGAAATGAATGTATACGACCAGATAAAGACAGAAATGTACCCTTATTAGCTCTGATTAAGCGCTGAAAAAAGACATCGTTCTTGTGCGTTTACTGAGAATTTGCTGAATAACCTCATACTATTAAAACTGCTTATCTCATCTTGTTGCTTAATTGCTGGATGTAAAAAAAATGCAACTTCCTTTGATTTTTTCTTGGATTCTTTCAAATGAAATGTAATTATCCCCAACTATGCATGACGTCTCCGGTTTTTCTTTGTTGCTTCTTTTTAATTACATTTTATCAAATTATTTGTGAATTTTAGTGTCTTATTTTATCCGAAAAGTTACTTATACGAGGGATAAAATTCAAATGTTAACCTTTTTCTTAATTGATAACTTAAATATTTCTTTTACTCGCACATGTTAAACTATTTTTCAAAGCCGAATGACAGATAGAAAGTATTTAACAGTACATCAGGTGTGATACAAAATGTGAACTTTATGACCATGTTAAAAATACAGATGAAACACTAAAAGACCAACTGTTGATTAGTTTTTTGAAGACCACCGTTATATTTTCAAAATGAAATATGAAACCTAGCTGACGATTTTTGAAGTCCAGTTTATATCCTAGAAATGATTTATTGCATCCTTGTTCATGAATTTCCATTTAGACGATTTTTGATGCGATTTTTTAAAAAATAGTTGATAACATTTTCATTAATGCCTGAATCAAATTTTCTCTGTCGCTAGAGAAAAAGGAATCAATGTTTTCCAAAGAATTAAGCATTCAAACGTTGCGAAATATTTGAATAACCTTATTAATATCAAGGTATCCGTGAACAGGTTTTCAGTACATTTCTCTTTGGTCTGCCATTAAAAGATTAAATATTTTGTATTTGAATCACATGCTATCATTATTTTTCTTTCACATATTTTTATACTTGGAATTCTTGCAAAATTCAAAACAAATGATGTAATTTTAATTCGCCATTTTTTTTTACTTGTAACTCTGTTAAAGGTTTTAAAACAACTTCTGGTGTTTTCCCGAATTATTATTGGTGATGTTAGTAAATGCTTTTGCTGGCTCTGTCATACACATTTAGTGATTCCACAGTATCTTTTGTGACATCGTAAGATTCTGAGACTGCCATATATAGTATTTTTACCGATGTTTCGACAGTACCGAATTTTTTAGCTGTTACTCGACGTTTTTGGTGAAACTGTCGAACTTTTTACAACAGTTATATATTTCGTTTTTTGGTTGATACTCCATAAAATTTCCTGCTGAGCACTTGATGTAAACGTTGACATTACTTCACTTTTAGCAATTTCTCCATAGTTTTTCTCTGAAACAAACCATCATCATCATTTCAACTGTTAAAGAGATATTGTCCAATATTTAGATACCTGCAAGTCATTCACATAAAACTGAAATAAACAGTTTCTTGCTAACATCTCAAATCCTTTTTGGAATCTACTTTGTCGAAAACCGTAGTAATTTACTATTATTAGTCGATTTTAAGTTCATGATCATACGGGGCCGTCGCGATTGATCATATTGGTGACATTCATTAATTGGTGTCACAAAATAAAGACATGTATTTTGTTGGTCGCTATACAGCTCATTATCTATTTATTTTCCCAATACACTTCCTCTCTTTTACAATAATACATCATATTCTTATAATGTTCTAATACAACTGCAGCTCTAAAACCTTTGTTCCAACGGGTCTTTGTTTTTTCCTGAAGGGCCGTGGGTTTTTATTGCCATCAACAGCACATGAAGATTCAAAGTTACAAACAGTCATAAATTAAATAACTTTTGTTGCTTTCAGATTTCTTTCCTAATTCTATTTTAGCATGCGTGTAATGCACCCCATAAAACATGACGTGACGTGCTTTTAACAATTGAAAACGCACGCAGGCAGTCGGAAGCCCTCAGATTCTATGGCTATTTAATGACTCCTAATGATTTTTGCTATTCATTTAGACCTGCATGTTAGGATGTCCTTTACAAACTAATTTCTTTTGAACGTACCCGACTTACGCTTTTAGTTTTTGAAACAAGCTCATCATCTCTGTATTATATGTATGAAGTTGTATCCATTGAAAACTCTTGAAGTATAATGGTACAGTTTGAATCCAGACAAGTTTTTTAGATCTAAATGATAAAGTTTGTTAGATACCCTTCAAATTATATGCGTTGCCAGACACGCCTTCTAAAGTTCGATCTTTATTTCGTTAAGTGGCTAGAAGAGTTTATTTTTAACGTTAGGAAAATGTCATGCAAATTCATACCTTGAAGTCTTGTCAGCGTTCTAATAGTATTTTTCATGAAATGTATTCGGTTTTTTTCCTGTACTTTATCATAGGCTGTTTCCAAAAAATCGTTTCTTGTGTTTTCATCAGTACGATTTTTCGATTTTTGTTCCAGCTTCCTCGCAAGTTAATCTGTTTTAATTTCTTTTTGTTTGCTTCTTATGTATTTATTTTTCATCAAAATGCGCCTGTCTTGATTCACTGGGCCAACAGTTCCCAGGTAGCACAAAAAACGTTTAAACGTTTTATAAACGTTTTTAATCCGTTGTCACAACGTTAATAACCATTTTACAACCTTTAAAAAACGAAGTGTGCTACTTGGGTTTAATACTTTTTGTCTGGGAACTACACTGTTAAAACTACAGATTGCACATAGTACCTTAAAGGATGAAGCGTTGTAGCACCAGCGGCAACCTCTGAAGGGTGCCACTCGACCCCTTGAAGGTACCATTTCGTTCTCTATGCTTGGAGTGCCATGGGGCGCCTATAGGGTCCCACATGGAGTCAAATAGCATCTTCAAGGGTGCCGAAGGGAGTCAAGTGGCACCCTTCAGGGGGTGACGCGGGTACTACAACGTTTCACCCTTAACCTTTAGGATCCGGGCGGTACAAATGTTGTACCATAAGTCTTTTTTCTTTAGAGGACGGGTTGAAATTTTCACTTGAACCCTTTGGAGCAGGGGATTTTTTCAAGGTTTCATACGTCTGGTACGACAGTTTATACCTTCTCTTTTCAATTGAAAAGAAATCTGTGGTTCAAGTATCGTACTACCTGGGTCGAAAGAAAAATTTCCAAAAAACAGCCCGGATCCAAAAGGTTAAAGGTACTGTGTGCAACCTGTAGTTTTAACAGTGTACAAGGCCTTGGTTTTTGATTCTAATGTTGCAGTCGCTATCATGCAAAATATTGAAGTGGGGCTTCTATAATAACATGGCTGAAATTTATTTTTATTATAAAACATTCCATAAGCGTATTCAAGGTCATCTACGGGTCCCTGTTGTGCAGAAAAATTGAAGTATACGTGGTGGCTCCACTTAAAAGAGTTTTGTGCTTGGACCTCTAAACCACATAAACCAAGGGATAGGAGCGGCAGTTACTTTGTCAGCTGCTCGATGAACAAATTGCGTGATCGTAGCTTTCCTCATTTCCTATAATTCTCTGTGCAAATACTACCCTTTTGAATTGCTTTCCGGAAGGCAACTTTCCCCTAAGTATCAGTACTCAACCCTTTTGTTTCTTTTTGTCTCTCTCTCTCTCTCTCTCTCTCTCTCTTTGTGACCACATAAAGCATTTTTTTACACTGGCCGTATCGCAATCGAGCGGCGATAATCCGGAATAATAAAAACAATCCGGATTTTCAAAAATAGGCTATTTTTCTGCTTTAAACCAATAGAATCGTAACTGAAACCTTGCAAATTTATTTACATCATTTATGTTCACAATTACAGTAGGAAAATACAGTTAAAGCTGTCGTGTATTACTCGGTACTGTACTTTTAAACCAATAGAATCGTAACTGAAACCTTGCAAATTTATTTACATCATTTATGTTCATAATTACTGTAGGAAAATAGTTAAAGCTGCCGTGTATTACTCGGTACTGTACTTTAATCAAACTAAAACAACACAGAATACAAACAAAATGTAAAGGAGAGTTCAGGTGCAACAGTAAAAAACGAAACAAGACAAAACCGTACAGTATGAAGTTGAGAATTTTTTGTTAAAAAATACAACTTAGTATTAAATGACTTTATTTCGAATAGCATTTCCTACCACAATCATAATAAATCCAATCTCAGCACATCCATATCATTCATCAAACATGCTAGAAAAATTTCCCAGAGCTCTTGCTATTGTACTGGATATTTCCTGAATGCCAGTAATAGCAACTCACTCTTTTACTAATCAATATGTTAGAGTACCCTTAAAATTATCCGCCATTGTCGGTAAATTAGAGGCAAGCTTAAATGCAAAGGATTAATTCGAGGGTCTTAATAAACCCGCAGTATGACTAATACATTTCCCAACAAAAGGATAATTTCGATTCAAATTGCAAACCAGAGTATTTGTGATACCATTTTAAATATCCGTTTTCCTCTACGGAAAAAGTAAAATACTTTGTAAAATTTTTATACAGAATTTTTTATTTCTGGATTAAATGGTTATTTTTATTTATTTGACCTTATTCAGCAAGCATTTATTTATTTATTTAAAGGTTTAGAAACGAAAAAAGTAGCGAAAGTATTACTCAAAATGTTTAAAAATTCAAATAATCTTTTAGGAGGTCTTCCTTAAAATTGCAGCGATCTTATCGATTCTTTTTCTGTAAAATTGTCAGGTAAATTTTATTATCGTAAAATTGATAATAATTAACTAAAAGTCTAAGATCAGTTCACCTTGTACACGAAGTCACAGGATAGACTAGATTTTTAATCTATATTTCGCTTTTTTTCTTTGGTCTCTGAAAATACTATTGTTTCGAAATTTGTCCATTCTTAAATCAATATTTGTTTTTTAAAGGCTAAAATTGTGCTTTACTAACAAAGCCGTTCTTTGGTTATCATAAAACGGCAGTAATTTGCTGAGAAAAGCATATAATTTTACTCTATAAATAAAATTACAAACATTTTTAAAAAAATACTTTGATTCGTGGATGTGGGTGCCCAAGTAGCATCAACTCATCAGGATTTTGCTCGGTCGATCATCGAACTCCTCATAAACTGATCCCGTAACGCCGATCAGTATCCGAGCACTGTTTTTGATGAGCTACTTTTCTTCGGAAAGCGATATCCTTCCGATCAACTTTCCCGATGAAAATAAGCCGAGCTATATTCCATCGGAAAACGATATCCTTCAGATCAAGTTTCCAGATGAAATTCATGGGCACGGGACTGTTCTGCTCGTAAATTGCTCCAAAGGTCATAGTATTTCGAGCAAAACTCATCGGATTTTGCTGCTCGGGTTCTGTTTGGCCGATGAGACATATTGGAGCAATTCCCGATGAGAACTCATCGAATCCGATCATCGGCCGATGAGAATTGAATCGGGTTTCGATGAATGGCCGATCATCAGCCGATGAGATTATGCTGCTAGGGTGTGTTTTCTTTTATTTTCTTTTCTTTTCTTGGCTTTGCTTTCTCCCTTTTTGTTTTTAAATATTCTTTAAACCCTTTAAGATCTTGAAATGTCTTTGTTTTTAAATTACTTTTATGTAAAGAATTAATACAGTACGCTCCCGATTATCCGCGGAAATGGGTGGCATAAAGATAAAAATGTCTTTTGTTCAAATATAAATTACATTACACTTAAAACGTGATATGTACACAGTGACGATAGGTGTAGCAAAAATAATTATTTGTGTTTGAAGTTCTCGAGCATATAAAATTAATAAAGTTAACCCATTAATACCTGACATTTTTTCCCCCAAAGATATTTTGTATACTGGTTACAAATAGTGTTTAATGGACAGGAAAAGTAATAAAAAAAATATCATGTAAAAAATAATAGTTTTAACAAGGAAAGAAAAATAGTCCCTTAAAAATTACGATGGACCCCAGAGGGTACATACTTTTTTTACTAAAATTGTTTTCTGCCTACGATATGAAATTTAAGCAGACATTTTATAAGAATAAATAAAAACAGAAATTAACGTAAACTGGGAAGCTGGGAATAACTTTGAAAACTTCTTTTTTTCTGGAGATTGTGAACGATGTCATTTTTGATAAAGATCATATCAAAACTGCTACAGAACACACTTTACAATAGTTATGTGCTGCAATCTGTTCATAACGAATTGAAACAATACCAAGGTACTAATTGAACACTTGTTGAAATGTTCATTTTGATGAAATTCAGCCTCTTTTTTGGACCGTCCCTAAAAAGGAACGCTAGGCATTAATGGTTTAACTAAGTTTCTATAAGAATGAAGTTAACTAAGAATTTTTTCCCCGAGACCCACGCGGATAATCTGCCACGCGGATAAAACACTCGCGGATAATCGAGGGTTAACTGTGGTAGTTTTGTTGACAGACTCGCGAATTGGTTACCATAAAATCGACTAAAATACACGAAGACTACTTTGTTTATCAAAGTTCGTTCCATTAATAAAATCAACGCATTAAACGTATCTCAAAAAATTGCAACATGTTGGAAACACTATGGCACCGCTTGTGTATAATAAAACTAGATATTACAGACAATCGCGGTTTAAATATTGTGCGTGGACCACACAATAAACTGGCGGGATGCATGCAACTGCGGCTTCGTCAATAGCGCTTTGCCGCCTATACTTTACGTCAGTTCCGCTAGTTGCGCAGCAACAAGTTCGCGTCTTAAACACCGGTAAAAAGTTTAGTTGCTTTACTACACTGTAAAAAATGGATGTTTTTACAGTGTTATACAGCTAATGTTACAGTAATTTTACAATAATAAGCTGTAAAAATGTTAATTTTACAGTAGCAGACTGTAAAATTGCTAGTTTCTGGTAATTGCTAATTTCAGTTTATTACAGAACATTTTACAGTTTTAAACTGAAACCTCTGCTGCCTATACTGTACAGTTGTTTTTACAGTATAATACAGCTAATTTCGTGGTAATATTGCTCATTTTACCGGAATAAACTGAAAAATTGCTAGTTTTGAAGTGATAAACCGTAAAATAGCTGGTTTTACTGTTTATTACTGTGCTTTTATAGTTTTAAACTGTAACCTCTGCTGCCAGTATTATACTGTAAAAACAACAGCTTGTTTTTCGCAGTGTACTTGTTTACCCTTGTCTCAAGGAAACTAATAGTGTTACGAAAAATATCTGTGAATATAGCACAAGTTTCAATGTGTATGATATGTATGGTATAAACTCAACTGATGATGATGAAAAATAATGTGTGATAATCCACGTTAGGGACGTACCCAGACTTATGTTTCGGGTTGGGGTACATCTTAGAGATATATCTGATGTATACACTACATAACTTCATCCCGATTCATATTCGATGTCTTTTTTGCGTGCCCTCGAAATAATGCTTCTTAAATTTACATTTCTTGACAAATGTGGGATATTTTAAATATTGAAATAGGCACTTTCAATTGAAAGAATTTTAATGTTTTTGTTTGCTTCAGGAATTCAAAATTTGAAGTTAAGTGCTGTGTTGTTTGTTTTGTAAAAATTTGTGTTCGTCACAGATACAATAAAAATAACTACTGCAGATAAAGCACTGAGTTTGTACAATTCTTCAATAAAAGCTTCATTTTTCAGGTGAAATTAAACAATAAATAAATAATGAAATAGCAATTATATTTTTTCAGTAAAAGAGTGCAATAAATGTATAAAAATTTCGGAGGGGGTTTGATCCCTAAAACTCACCAGTTAAATACGGCTCTGATCCACGTCCTGTCATTTTTAATGCATATTTTATTTTTCTCATATGTACATAATTCATTTATATCTTAGTTCATGGGAACTCAAATCTTTTAGGAGTACACTAAAATCTTTTGGGACTCAGTATGAACTTGATAATGCATTAAAACTTTTAACTTATAATAATAGCTATAATGCCGACGTTCAATTGTCGATCCAAAAATAA
This sequence comes from Uloborus plumipes, assembly GCA_038373865.1. Taxonomy (NCBI): domain Eukaryota; kingdom Metazoa; phylum Arthropoda; class Arachnida; order Araneae; family Uloboridae; genus Uloborus; species Uloborus plumipes. The sequence continues at coordinate 49,163 of JAXGGA010009631.1, forward strand.
AAATCTATACTTGGAACTAACTACACTGAACCTATTATAACTATCTGTAAAATTCATTGATCAGACAGTATTGCTTATAAATATGCGTTCTCCATACTGTTTTTAAATAACAGGATAGTTGTAATATTGATGGTACATGTCAAGTTTCAGCTATCGATACGTCTTTGCATATAAACTTATTAATTATGTGTAATTTTACCAGAGTTGTTGCAAGAACATCAGAAATAATTTGTACAACGTACAGATTCGATAATGTGCTGGTTTTAATTTTATAATAAATGTCAATATTCAAGTATAGATCCAGGAATAACCAAATATATGTATGAACTTGTCAAAAACTTACTATTTGTAAGATTAGTCAATTGTAAATGGTTTACAGAAAATTCTCAATACTTTTTCTCAACAACCGATAATAGTTATGAAAAATGTTTCGGAAATTTATTTCTTCTCAATTGAAGCTTGTAATGCTATTAGGAAATTCCAATTCATAAATAGTAACATCATTCATTTTGCAAAATCAGTTTTTTTAAAGGTAAATAAGTATCCTTGTGAAAAATGGTAGGCCCATAAATGTTTTAGTTCAGATCAATTCCTATTTTAAAATATGAGTTATTTCTTTTTTAAAAGGTCTTTTTACTGTAAAATACAAAAACTAAAACCCATTTTGTTGCAAGATGCCAGTGAATAGTAAAAAACCGACTTTTTATTACTGAGGGGTATTCATAAAGGAAATAAATTTTTATTCCTTTATTTCTTTTAAAGTTATTTTTATTCTGTCTTTTAAAACATTGATTAATCAATTAAATGTATCGGAAAACATTTACAGATATCCGATAGTGTGTTTCTTTTAAATTTTGTGAAGTTGAACGTAATGCTTCAAAGCTGCTGCATATTTATAGATTTCTTTTGTGCGTCTCTTTAAGCAATGGTCAAACTGCTTTTTTGTTTCGAAATATGGGTTTTGTTCGCATTTTTTTCATGCCATTAACTTAAAAGCTTTTTTTATTCGGACCCTATTAAAAAAAAGTGAAGTACCGCAATAATGTTTTTTTTTGGCCTGGCCTAGTACATGCAAGGTATGTACACTTAAAGTACACATAATTCTTTTTTATGTAGTTTTGAATTTCATTTTCTCAACAAGGCAGAGAAAGGGTTAAATCGCATTATTTTAAAGTTTGAAACATCTACAATCATTGGTACCTGCTCCAAAACATTCTGCGATGCTTGAGCATCTCACAAAATATTTATAAGATGCTAAGTACTGCCAAACTTTATGCCCACGTGGAAAAACACTTGAACTAATTTTTTAAAAAAGAAAAGAGGTCGGTTTTCACGAAAGATTTCTTATTAAAAATAATTCGAAGTATACTTTCACGAAGATCACAATGTGCAAACTTATAGTTT